>JARJDQ010000670.1:0-13793 GCA_030264215.1 Geostiba sp. GC000077 | reverse complement strand
GTTAGTTACAGTAAAAAATGTTATAATAGCCTTATCTTAGAAGGAGTAAAGAAACATTTCAAAGGGGTATATCTCGAGAACCATTAAGTATTGGATCTTCGTGTATTAAACTTTTCTTCATGTTTTGATGTCCCCTTCATCCACCAAGCTCTGAAAAGTTTTTTATTAACACCCTGTATAACCATAGGACTTACAGCACTTAAGAAAATTGTGTCTTTTTTTTATCCATATGCATTTTGAAATTAAACGAATAAGTAATTGAATGCAATGTAATCAAAATGGACGGATATCAATATTTTATTTCGTTTTACTTTTATTCGATTCCATAGAGAACTACGTCTTTTTATAGACGACCTTTTCTAATTGGTATCAAGTCTCAACAAAGTTTATGATGAAAATGAACTCAATTCAATATTGCAGCAATATTTAGAGTGTGAATTGTTCTAATCAATTTTATTGATGGTAAATGAGTACCTACACAATTACAACTTACAATAACAATTCCTGTTGAGCCGGATAAGTGTTTTTTTGTGTTTGTTTGTGTAGTAAATGTATTTTTTTCTATATTTGTTTGGTTAAAGTACAGGCATATATTATTACCTTAATAATCAATATTTCCAATATAATTGTCTATATGAAAAGAATGTGATGTATAGCTAGTTGTGGAAAGTGCGATTATATATATACATGCTACTGTAGCAAAATACGAGCGTATAAACTGGACACAATACTTTTTAACGAGGAACACGTTTTACCAAGTCGGTAGGGTCACATTCTAGGAAACTTGCTCTATACCTAAAATGCTATTTGCCTCTCACCTCTAGTCTTATGGCACTGTGTAGTCAAGAGTGAGAAAAATTAATATCCAATATGCCAGTACAAGATGCCAGTATTACACATGACCAGTAGTAACCAATCGCTGCTTTCGTGCGGCGACCGGCGACACTCGACGATATTGTTTTGTTTCTCTTGACCGACTGGATTGCACCGTAAACAAGAGCATCGGCGTGTTCTACACTCGGACACGCGGACTACGCACACGTACAAATAGGGCGCGCTACACGTACACCGCGCACCACATACCCAACACTCGCGAGCGCGTCTATGCCACGCGCTTCTCAACACACGTTACTTCGTTACTTGTTTCCTTGTTTCATCTTATTTCTACTTTCCTCCGAAGAATACATTGTTTTAAAGATATGCATGTTTTACTAAAAATCCTAAAACATAATATACTAACGATTTTAATAGTTTTTTATAAATTTAAAAATCAATTAAAATCTTCCTCATTAACCAAAGAAAAAGCACAAAGTGAAACTCTTACACTCTTCTTCATACACCCTGTATTTATGCATGCGCAAAAAAATAAATGACCCAAAGATAATTTAACACTTCGTTTTATGTCCACATCTTACATATTGAAAATTGAATGGTTTCGCGCGAAAATTTAATGTTCCTTCGTGTCACCAATGCGCATCTCTCTATAATGGCCAATAAATTTTAATTTAATAGTGTATTTAATTCGCAGCGCAGCAAATAAACCTGCGGCATTGCAAAAACAAACAAGCACTAAACCACTGGGGTTTATTTACGCCGTGAATTGTAAAATTTAATGTTTCCTTGGTCCTAGCCTTTCTGCCTTTGAAGATAGATAGCATCGTGCGTTCGCGGCATGATTATTTCGTAGATTCGCGCATAGAATCAATTAAACGATGATTAAATGATGAAAATATTATGCGTTTAATTGAAGTCGTAATGGCTCTTCGGCCTGCTCCTCACAAAGCCGGTCGTGAAATTGCTTGCTAGCTGCGACCTGCGACTTGCGAATATTTTCTTTTTGCGGCGCGCCGAATTTACGAACGCTTGCAATGCCAAGGTTTGCGCATGTAAGCGATCTAAAGCCGACGCTTTATTATCATTGAAATTTCTATTAAGAGATAGCCCGGCATGCCGCGTAGGTAATGGACGGAACATGACACAACAAGCGAATCGAGCAAATTTGCATGGGAAACAGCCGTGGCATATTATTTCTAGACAAGCATGACTATACGGCAGACGAAAATGCATGTTATTAAATTAGATTAGATATTAACGTATGGTCATATCAGACATTTGATGGCCGCAGCACATGCGGCAGCTTATTTATGCATGGTCAATAAATTTTCTGGGTTTTTAATAAAAAGACTGCAACCTGTATATTGGGTTGCCTATATAGTAGAAAGTACAGAATGTGTGTGCTTTTCTAGTCTCAAAATTCTGACTATCTACGCTAGTTGAGAACAATGGAAGATGTGATGAAAGTAGGCAACTTAACAATCGTGAATTGTTCGAAAAACTATTTTACAATTTTAGACTTTATCTTGATCAGCTTAGTTAGTTTATAAAATAACAAGGTATTATACAAGAATAACTAGTTAATGCATATAATAGAATTTATATTTTATACTTTAACTACGGAAGTCAGTTATTTCGTGAAATAACTAGTTTTTTTTCATAGAATAACAGATCTCCATGATTTAACGGTAACATATACACTAAATCGTAAATTATTTTTTAAATTTATTAAAATTAAACAAAATTATTATCTCGCCAATGAGACGAGTTTTACTAAGATAATTTTTGGGTTCACAAGACCGTAAATGCCCTGTATTAAAAAACCACAATATTTTTCATCTTTCTAATAAACGACAGTTGGTTATACTTTTTGTACTTTCTTTATAAAATAAAAAAACTCAGTATATTTTCTGTTTAGTTTGGCGGATGGTTTGACGTCAGTTTTACGAAAACTTTTATTAGGGATTATATTTTACGACAAAAGCGCTAAAGCACTGAAATTTCAATCGGTTGTTTTGAGCAATTTGGATGTTTGTCGCGCGTGAAAACAATTGCGTTGCACAGACACGTCAAAACTACAAATTCCGAAATTCGCAAAGACGACCGACGCCTTGGCACATTTCGCAAAATAACAGCGGGCAATAAACGACTGCATATGACAACGTCTCGGTGTCGGTTATGTGTCGTGGTCGAACGCCAATTTCGTTTTCTACCAACCGCCACCATGACGCTATCAACAAGGAACCGCCGCTCGAGTTGCACGCACGTTATAAAATTCATTTATTATCACTTGCAATGGACGACATGGAAAAAATCACCGGCAAGTGCGTCATAGCAAACAGCATATCCTCGCGACTGCAGTCATAACTAGAGACAATAAATATCTTGGTGTAAATTTAAACAAGTACTAAATATCGTTGCATCTCCAGCATATTTATTGAGCATTTTCTGGGCATGTAGACGCTGGTGAGTTATGTGCTTGAGCTTAACGTAGACACAACGGACGCGGTGTGCTGGTGATTAATAATTCCACAACGAATTAATGGAAGGAGAAGGGCTCGATGGCATCAATGACCCAAATTAAATAACTAGAAGCGAGCGTTTTGCGCGCATTGCGCGTATAAATAGACAAAAGATGAGTGGTGCACGCTGTGCGCGTAAATGATTTGTTTCTAATAACTGCCCGACGGGATAACGCCGTGTGCGCCGGCGATAATCCCGCGTTCAATGTCAGCCCCGGCTAAATAAAATGATGACAAAAGTAAAAATAACAATTCGACGTGGCGCGCAAAACGTGCGACCAAACGCTACAATACACTTGTTGGCAGCGATCTCTTCATTTCGAGCTACACTCACCTTTTACACATGTCTATTTACGAGTATTTACATGCTGATACACATTTCCTAGAACTTTTAATACTATACATATTATACATTCCCTTTGGCTACCCATTTCGGGCTTTCTAATTTTTAATACGATTTTAATACGATACTACATATATTTTTCGCCCACCCTCATATTACTCCAAGGGCGGTAAATAAATAGTTCCAGATCTTCTATATTAGATGGCGTCAGTGCGACTATTCAAACGTAGGTGGCGCCAGCAACCTCCAAAGCACTACTGATTTTGAAATTGATTCAAAACCATTTAAATCTTTGAAAGTTTTAGTGAAAATTTGTAAAAATTCATGAAAAAATATTCAAACTTTAATATTTTTACGGGTTCCAAAGAACTGTTAAAAAACTATATTTCTGCAATAAGGAAATCTTCAAAATAAAATAAAAATTTTAAATGACGTGAGTTTTTCTCATTCATAAAGTTAACATTGAACATTTCGACTCTTGGCAATTTTTTACCAGGTAGGCGAAAAATGTCATGCGGCATTCAGACCGCCCTAGGGCTGTAAAATTTAAAATGCTGCTGAGAGGAAGCTTTATTAGTTGCGCAAAACATAAACTACTAAAAAGTCTCTAGATATTCAAAAGAACGAAGTGGAAAAGTACAATGAATTTATTTTATAGCATATAAAAAAAAAACGAAATTATTTTGAGTGCTTCCAGCGAAACAAAGAGAAATTTACACGCATGTTCGCAGTGTGTGGATTTGTTCGCCTTCATCATGCGTTTTCCATTTGCTATCATCAAAGTACGGCCGATGGGAGCGATGTTTTTCACAATAAAACCGAAAACATTCAGCGTTGACTTTTTAAAAGTTTTTCACATGCAATGTAATTAATTACGCTCGAACAATTGGCGTACCTAGGGTTGGGCTTTGCCTTTGTGTCGCTTGGGGAAGCCGCAGTTTCCTGATGTATTTTCCGTTCAGCAAAAACTCCACCACCAGCGAGGAGATATTCGTTTTACTTTTCGACAGCTCGGCGAGAGTAGAACTGATGTCGGTGGTAGTTCTTGCGGAGGCGTAAACTTCTTGTTTCGCTCGGGTCGGAAAAGCCATTGTAAGCCATAAAGCCTCGTCAAGGTTCGCGAGAAAAGCTGCAAGGCGCGAGAAAACTACGATAGCCTTTGAGTACCGCGTACTCAATCTTTATTTGGATTTTTTATTTTCAAAGTCATCCTGGTAATCAGGATGTATTTCCTTACGGTGTGCAATGTTTACTTTTTTGAGTTTTGTTTATTACCCCAAGACCGAGCATTTTCTAGTCGTGAAAACAAATCAAAGTTTAACCTTATAGTTTCTCCTTGCGCTGGTAGTGTTGGTTGCCTATAATAAACACAGTTCTTTTGATCACATTAAACTTCTAACAAAAGAAGGAATTGAAGAAATTATGCTATCAAACTTTTCCTTTCATCTTTTATTCCCTCAAATCAATCGTAAAACAAAATTCGTCGGTTTTTCGTGAAGGGCGAAAATTTGGCCCTCTCTTGAAAAAGACGATAAAACGACAAAAGACATTGTTCGATTCTTCACGTGCGAGCAGCGCTCGCGAGAACCGTGGGACTCTTTACTTCGCACTTTCGTTCAGCTCCTCTGAGTTTTCCTTTCGTTCCCACTGGGAAACCCCATATTACACATATCGCTTTTATGATGTGAAAATTCGATTTGATACTTTTCTACTTTTCCTTTTTACGGCACTCCTCGAACGTGCGCGAAATCTATAGGAACCAGTAGCCAAGTAGCCGAATCGAAGAAGTTCCGTCCATCGAGACACACACCAAAAGGAAATGTAGAAAATGTACAAGAAACGAAAAGGCGGAAATAATATCAGTACGCCAGGAAGCTAAAAATTGGATAATCGATTTATTCAGATATTTCATGACAAAAGCTTACATGTGAAATTTATTGTGGGATTGTGGGATTTTTCGCATTTAAATTTGAATGCTAGAAGCATTGTACAAGCAAGAATTGCAAAATGGAAGTTCCATGGTTCGTATAGAAAGAAACATTTTATTGCGGGAAAAATTGCGCGCGCTTTACAAAAACTGATAGGCAACGCTCACGTGACGCGTGACAAAAAGTCTTTGGTAAGCGCATGTCACGTAAGAATTTCCATTTATTTTTTGTCGATTTCCCTCGTTTATTTTCGCTCCGCGCTCATTTTTCTCCAGGCGCTTTTGTATCTTTTTGTGGATTGTCTGCATTAGATACACATGTCTTCTGTCGGATCATCTTTCATCAAAAGTTATGTCTATGGTCTACTGACTACTGAATAATATATAAATCTAAATATTTTACAACAAAAAAATATTATTTTCCAAATTTAATTTTTGTAGTGGTTAAGTCCTACGACCTAGGAAGATAATGTTTCCAGCAGATTTATCACTAACTAGGTGTCGTGAGCTTTACACCGCGTTAATATTGTATCGCATCAGCTCGCAAAGTGCTTTAATTAAGTTCCGTTATTAAAACCGACTGCGGCGAGCGTCGTTTAATAACAGGGCGCGAGGACGAAGCGTGGAGGCGTAGAAAAGGCGCCAAAACCATGTAAGCAATAAGACCATCATGCAAGCTTTAACTTGAGACCCAGCAATGTGAAACCGTCTGTGGATTGTGATATCATGGAAAGTTAAGGTAACCGCCAGGTCTGCATGATTTCATATTCAAATGTGAATTAACATTCCAAAATTTCATATGCACAACTTGAGGAAAACAGCAAAGGTTTATGTAGATATACACTCTAAGTCTAAGCTATAAGTATGTTGGGTTGCCTATATCCTATATTATACTTGGTGTTGGTGTTTACCTTTTTATTCGATTTGAAGACAGCACACTTGAAGACATCCGAGGAGCCATCTCGCGCGATGTAGCTGAAGATTTTCAGGTCCTGCGAGTCGTGCGAGACGTAGAATATCCGATAGATCGGATTCGACATTAATACTGATTCGTCCTGCCAGTGTTTTCGCTGCAATCAAAGAAGAGACAAAAGCTTATAGCCACGGATTGCAAACATGACGTTGGAACGATGCCACATTAAAAGTTTTTTAATCAAATCGCATTGGAAGCCGATTTGCGAGCACTAAACATGTCTAACTTTATCCTGCCTAACTTTCGTAACATATGTCAATGTTGAACGAAGAATTAAGAGTGCTGATTTTACTAATGAATCATTTTTGTTTATAAGTTGTGAAAGAGCGTATTATCAAGTCATCATCCTCCTCTTCTTCTGAAAGTTTTTCCTTGTCCTTTCCTAAGTACGTTGGATACGCCCATACAGGGTGGACTAAAATTGGCGAAAAAAAAACGCCAGGTAACTTTATAGTTTATGTCAAAAGATACCGATAATCTCAATACCAAAATATTGAGAAAGTCTTCGTTTGGTCTCACGAGGTCCTAAAATTTTCAATATTTAGGTTACAAATATGCGTAATTACAAAATTATTTTTCGTTGAACAGCAGGTGTTGTAAAAGGTGTTGTAAATAGCATCTAACTAGAATTATTCTTTTTTTTAACTTTCGCTGAGCCACGAAAAATAATGTTATTATTATGCATATTTGTTACCTAAAAATTAAAAATTTTTGGACGACTTTCTCATCCTTTTGGTATTAAAATTATCGGTTTCTTTTGACATAAACTACAGAGTTACCTGGAATTTTGCCGCCAATTTTAGTCCACCCTGTATGCTTACTTTCAGGAGCTTGGAGTCCATAAAGACTACTTTGACCTTATTGTATGTTGGAGTCTGTTTGAATTATCCTTACCTTTTTCTTCTTTCGTAGAGTAACTTCGACGCCGTCACGTGAAACTTTTATAGTCACCTTCTTCTTCTTAATCCGCTTTGTTTTGAATTCATACTGAAAACAGAGGCAATAATCAGTTTATATAACTTCAAGGGACGGAGGAACAACAAAGGCAATTTCAATTTATATCCAATCATCAATTAAGTGTACAACACCCAATGTATATTGTGTTGCCTATTATGAAGTTGCGTAACACCTTCGGAAGTGTTCGTAATAATTTCACTCTCGGTTGAACCACGTGGAACTAAACCGCGCCGGCGATTAAACATAATTCAGCGATAAATTATGCAATTTAATATCGTTCAGGTTCTCAGCCGTAGAAACAATGCAGAGCAGACGACGTTCACATTGGATTGGAATGACCCACAATGGCGGCGCGGCGTGCGGAATAAATCCGTTTCGAAATGCAGCCATTTTTCATTTTTATGTTGTGCCGCCGCTGGCTCGTAAAGACAAAATGGCACAATGCAGGCTAAACACACTCCGCGCGCCATTACAAATCCTTGCAATTTCATATCATCGACTTCACAATTCTTTACATAGCCCGACGACTCAATAACGGCGAGATTTATTTTCTTTCTCCATGGAACGAACTTCCATTTGTTGTCCAATTTCATATTTGCACAGACGCAATAATAAAATGCAATAGAAGTTCTAAATGTGGAGTGGTGGAGGTACGGTCATATTTGGTTGCCTACATCAAAGTAGATATTTGTTGTAAAGAGGAACTTACCCGTATTCGTCGCATTGCCGAGACGATTTCCACCCGACTCGTCGGTCGAGGGACATCCAAGCATCCGATAAACTGTAACAATTAAAATAAACCATTAATTAAATATTTTCACAACAATATAAAATTCAATCTGCTGGCACAATCTGATGCAAACAGTTTTGTTTTTTGAATCGTTTCGTTTTAATTTGGTATTTCAGACGCCGCCAGACGATTAATTACACCTCGAACATCAAAATGAAACATTAAACACAAAAAAAATCCCCCCACAAACCCTCGGGCGGGCTGAATTGCACAATGTAAATGCAAATTTAGGGCCATTTCATTCCTTTGTTTTCTCCATTTCGCAACATTACTATGTTGCCACGTCCCAGCCCAAACAACAGGAAAAAAAATGCAACATTTTCGCAGATTCACAGCTCCACGTTCGTCCTGAAGGACGCAATTCGGAGGAAATAATATTCCGGCTCCCGGGGCCGCTTATTTATGCCAAACGCTAGAAACCCAACACTTGAGCACCGACGAGATGAGCAAAAAAGTACAATTAGTTTTATTCGTACTCTAAATTTAATTTGCATAATGCAATGTTCGTTTTGTAGGCAACCAAGGTAGCTTTTCCTTGGACCCTGGCATGTTGGCAAACGAACCCGAAATATACATTTAAGTGTCTAGTTTATTTGGGTTTATTTAAACCGCGATGTAATTTCAGATTGGATTGTGTACTTGTGGAAGTTTGCTCTGGTGAGCAAGTATACTTTGCGACAACACAAACGGGACCTTTGTGTATGATCCACCGAAGGGGCGATGTGGGAAAAGATACGGGCACCGGGCAGCGTTTGGGTTTATTTACTCTGGACTGGATTGTTCCAACTTGGCGGGTGCTAAAGGCGTCCTGCAGGAAAAGGGCTACTTTAAATGCACACTTTGTTACTCTAATTGGCGCAAATTATCCTTCGGTTTTATTCCGAAGGAGCCAAAACGTGACCGCACGTAACAACGGCGTAACAAAATACCAGGAACCTGAACATATGCAACCAACATTACTAAAACAGGAAATGTAAGGCCTTTTTAGCGTTAAATATGTGCCGTCCACGAAATATGATGTTTATCAGCACACGACCGCACGTGTTGCGTTGTTTAGAATTAATTAATTAATTATCTCTTTGCAGCATTGCCAGAATGTTCGTTTCTTGTCCGCCGAGAGCTCGAGATTAATGCAAGGTGCGTTTTTATTTTGCCAGTCGTTTGCGTATATTTTCTTTTGGCAAAAACATTATGCAAATGTCGGCGAGTGTCGTGATCGTCGGCACGTCGCGACGACGACGTTTATTTCGAGTTGCGGCGACATGGGCGATAGTGACGTTATCGTCACCCCATGTCCAATTGCGCCGTCGGCGGCGGCCACCAGGTGGCTTATGTACGCGTGTTTGTCTTAAATTCATGCGCAACGCTTGCCAAACGATTATTTTGTCCGGCGTCGGCGACGGCACAGCGAGATTGTAATTTATATGCTTTCGCTACGAAATGAGTCAGGACTCAGGATCAACATGCGTGCGAACATAAAAGCAGACATCTCATAATCGAAATCGCGATGGAAAACACGCGATAAAACAAAACATAAGAATAAAAACAAAAGGAAATACCATTTACCGCGAAATCTTTAGCGAATGTAGTATAGGCAACCAACTGTACCAATTTTAGTGTTATGGGTTGCCTATGTTAAAAGGCCGTTTATATTTTTGTTTTACGTATTTTACGTAAATGCGGCGAAAAGTTGTTTAACATTAAAACAAATCATCACATACATAAATAACGTTCGCCCAATTGGAACCACACTGCTTAAACTTGAACAGTTTCAAAAAAAGAACGTCGTTTTTCATTTGGACATTTAGATTTGTACAAATGTATGCTTGATGTTATTGCGTAAGCACAGGAAACGCTTATTTATACTTGTGGCGATGCCGATCTTCTCATTTCATTCGAAGCATCCCTAATAAATCTCCGCCCCACGCCGCAAAATTATACGCAACGCAATAATGCGCCCCACTAAAACGTCATAGCCCTAATATTATTCACAATTAAATTATGAATTAGTTAATTCGCTACGCACGCATTTCTATAATTTTCTGCTGGCTGCTGCATGACACTCCAAGTGTGCATAAATTTCTTGTGATTTACATGCCTGCAGACATGACGTGTGAGCATTGCGCGCGTCTGCGTTATAATTTTCTTAAACTGCGCGCAGCAAAAACTTTCATAATTAATTTTAGCTTCTCGTCGGTGTGCATCGTTTTTCCTGCTGCCGCCATGCTGTGTTTCCTTCGCGCCATTGAAATTACACCCTGCTGTTGGAGGCCGCGGCGAAATGCGCGAATTCGTGTCGGTTGGGCGCCGCGTTGCGAATGTTGTAATATTATTAAGCGGCGTCCGTGCCGCGAGAGTCATCGTGAGATAATAATTAATTACCAGCCCTAGTACCAGGCCGACACTGCACCGGGCCCCCCCCCGGGGGGAACAGCCACACAAGAACGGTTAATTTATTCACGTGACTGGAATGGAAAATGAGGAAATGCGAATTTTCGAAAGCACTACATTTCTGTGTCTTACCATCACCTAAAATGCAAGAAACTTGTGCATTACTGATTTGATATGTAATTGTAGTTGTAGTAGTTGTAGTTGTTGTTGTAGTTGTAGTTTTCTAGGTTTCGATCTCGTTTGTTATACAATTGGACTTTTCTGAATTTTCTTGTTCCCAGTGAGCAGCCGTTGCGCCCGCAGCGTTTCCGAATAAGTAAAACGATGCCGAAAGCTCCTTCTACGGTGTTCCTCCTCATCGGATCGGGCTGATGCTTTGCCTAGTGCTAGCGCCTACATTTGCTAAATACGTGAGCAGAATCGGGCGCGCATCGGTCGTGAACTTCATTAGTGGGCTCTGGCTCGTGGCTGCGATATCCTGCTGCCGCCAAGATTGCGGCGCGGCGTGGAGTCGTTGGCATTCGTGGCGCTCAAGCCTTTTTTGCACGTTTGCTCTTTTGTATTTAGCCGCATTGGAAAACGACGCGTTTCACCTCTGCCTCTCTGCGTGTGCGATAAGATAAATTGAACTTGCGACACGTCGAGCTGTTAACCAGTTCACCAGTTGAAACCGCTGTGAAAAAGTTCGCTCGTTTCAGTTGGATTAGAGGGTAGAGGCAACCAAGGAACTTATTAGTCTCGATCGGGAAGAGGGAACGAAACGTGTTCGCGCTGAGCAAACACGAAACTTCTATATACTTTTAAAATCTATTGAAAAACGTTTGTGTAGAATTCGTTTTATTCATAAACGTAATTATGGTTGCCTAATAGAGCACAGGATAAATAATTCCCACAAAGACGAGGTTTGCATTTTTTAGTTCGTTGATGGTACTTTCTTAACATACTAAAAGTCTAGAAAAATCTAAGCATGCAAAATGCGTTTTTTTCTTGCACAAACTTTCAAATGGAGAAACACATGTCTCCCGGCGCCTCCACCAATCTTTTCATTTAGATTCAAATAGTGGTTTGGGAGCTATCACCGAATTAGTATTTTGAGTTTTGCTATTTAGACTCTTCTAGACTAGACTAGTATGTCAAAAAGAAACTACCAACGAACTAAAAAATGCAATCCCCATCATTATGTCAATTTTTCCGACCAAATATCTATTTTTTGCTTATATCTTTTGCACTATATTCGTAACTTAAAATTAAAAAGCATTTAACCAATTTGCATTTTAATTAACAAATATTGGACTTAGGGCAGACTTAGGGTGCCTCTGAAAAATCCTTATATCGATCAAGTAGGCAGTTACCTAGTTCACTTCTTTTTAATTAACCTAAGTGGATTAAGCTCCCTCTACTGGTGGCGTCTCGGCACGCCTTAGTTGGAGCCGATGCTCGCCGCTCCTTAATTCGACGACGCTCATCCTGCGCGAGGCGAGAGGTAATTACGCCGCTGCCAGATCTCCAAACCGCCTCCGCCGCCCCCCAACGCAACCCGCCGGCTGCCGAGCTCATCATGTTAACTAAAATGCGAAACTGCCAACTCTCCAAACACTTTTTCTGATGACATCTGCATCACGAGCGCGCGCGTTGTAATGAGACATTCTATCCCGGCGCATCCACCATATCCTGAGTACCTACTTTTTACGTGTCTCGGATCTTGAAATTTTAAGTTTTACATTATAGAATTGCAAAAAAATATAAATCCAACGCAATTAGTAAGCAAACTTGAAATTAAGTATCAACGAGGTAGGAAATTACAATTTTCACGTACATAAAGAAATACCATCTTTATTGGCCACAGTTTAACCTACAGTTTAAAATTTCCTTCCTCTTGTGCAAATTGACAGATTTACAGATGTACTTTTCCGTTATGTTTTCACTACTTATAGTCTTGTATACCGGAATGGCTTTGTTTAGATGTTTAGAATGCTGATGCGGTTTTAAACGCGAAAGAAAAATATCCGCAATGACAGTTTAGATAAATCTTAATGCCATTGTTTTATACAGCAGCGTGGAAAAGAACATCGACCACCAAAAGACATACCAAGTGTCTCAAGCCATCTGCAACTCCATTAATTATTATTGGTACGTTTGCCTTAGTAATTTTCACCGTTCGCTGCACTCGGTGTAAGACTGCAAGAACAAAAGTTGGAAACGCTGGAAAAGTTATTAAAAGTAAATTGGCTTTGCCTGGATGCTCGCAGTGAAGAGACTGAAGATGCCGCCACCATTTGTACGATTTGATGCCGAATGCCTGAACATTGGTCCATGACATGGAACATGTGCAACAGTGCAACAGTATAACGTCTAATGTACCGTACGTTTTCACCAGTGCAGCCACAGCTTGTGCCGAAGACATTATGCAGTTTCGTTTCATCTGTTTTGTGTTTTGTTGCATCCAACAAGTCGACAACACGCCATGCTGCGCCTGCGTTTGTTGTACTTACGCAGTCTGGTGGTTTCTGTGTCAATGCACCTCCTGGTGTTTCAGATAAACACGTTATGATTAACAATCTGCGATTATCATTTGCTTGTTTCGCTTTCCCGGAGCGAAGAGCAAGAATGCAAGCGAATGAATTATTATTTGAGTTTTAGCGTTTGCTGGTTTGCAGGGCAGAGATGTCGAGCATTGTGGTGTAATTTATAGGCAATTAATCATGCTTGCTGCTTTCGAGCTGGGGGCGGAAATCGACAAATATCTTTGGGAACTATACAAAAGAAAGAAGGCAACAAAAAAAAAATTAAAATTTATACGGCAATTTTTTGCGTATTTCAAAAACAAACATTTAATTTTCTTTTGCCTCAGGACTCAGGAGGACTAAAATTTAATTCAGCCCGAAACATTCATTGATAGTCAGATATGGGAATCTCTGTGATGATTCGGAGGAACTACATAACTTTTTTTTTAAATTGAGTTATCGATGGGGATAGATTCGCATGCATAAACTTAGAATTAATAGTACATTACATACTAAAAGTGGAAAACAGTGAATTACATTACGAGCGAAATA
>JARJDQ010000659.1:0-15929 GCA_030264215.1 Geostiba sp. GC000077 | reverse complement strand
ATTTTTGTAAAACACGCGTCTGAAAATATATATTGTATTGTGATTTTTGAACATTTTTAATAAATGATTTAATTAAAATGGTTTCTATTATTTATATTTTCTTGATTGCAATTTCAGGGTTGGAAATAGGTACACATATTATTTTATAAATTTCAATTATAAAACAAAAAAATTGTCGAAAAATTGTTGCCGTTGAAAATGAGTGTCAACCTTCTGCGCTCTTTGTGATCCTGATACGAAGTTTTAAAATTTAAGTCTTACAACCCAAAAACCGTCGTCGAAAATTTTGGTCAACCTTCTGCTCTTTCTGTGATCCCGATACAACAATATTTTACCCGCAACTAGCGCCGTCTATCGGGAACTACTGGAACTAACTTTTTTTTCTTCGGGATTTTCTTATCTACAACGACCTCTATCGACGTGCCAAATTTCATCGCGATACGAGCATTTTCAAAAATTTTCTTGATTTGGTGCAAAATTTTTACAAAGGGGTACCTCTTTGTAAAAATTGATGCAAAATCAAGAAAAAAAATTCAAAATGCTCGTATCGGGCTGACATTTGGCACATCGATAGAGGTCGTTGTAGATAAGAAAATCCGAGGGAAAAAAAAGATAATTCCAGTAGTTCCCGATAGATAGCGCTAGTTGCGGGTAAAAATTGTAAAATATTGTTTGGGTAAAACAATGTTTCGACAATTTTTTGGTTTTATAATTGAAATTTCAAAAAATAATATGAGTATCTATTTCCAAACCTGAAATTGCAAACAAGAAAATATAAAATATAAATCGACGGCAACAATTTTTCGACAATTTTTTGGTTTTATAATTGAAATTTCAAAAAATAATATGAGTACCTATTTCCAAACCTGAAATTGCAATCAAGAAAATATAAATAATAGAAACCATTTTAATTAAATCATTTATTAAANTTTTGAAAAATTGCCCCACTTTGAAAGCATATTTGGGGCACTTGCCGCCTCCTGAGGGGATGGCAATGGGGTGCAAATTAAAGAGCACCTCTTTGGCTATGCACACAGCTAAAGAAACTTAAAATTGAAGCACGCGTTTAGAAAATATGATTTTCCAACTCGTGTTTTAGACATTTTGAAAAATTGCCCCACTTTGAAAGCATATTTGGGGCGCTTGCCGCCTCGGGATCATAGTTAAATGGTATGCACTCGGATATATACAGACAGACAGACAGACAGACAGAGAACTGATTTAATAGGTGGGTTTTCAGCTTCACCAAAAACGTAAAAAAGAAGACATTTTTGTCTTTCTGTACATTTCTTCAATGTTGCGCCTCGAAATTTTGTTAGCACATAAAGAATTTAAGAAATTAAGGGAAACATTCCTATGAAACACCTAATTTGACTGTACTAATAGTGATTAGCAGGTTCCCAACAATATAATTTTCCGATGTACCCATATTAAATTAAAGAATGAATTCTTTTGACGTCGATGAAATTTTTCGTAACTCACTTCGTTTCGTTTCACTTTTCGTATAAATAACTATTATGGTAAACGAGCGGAACATGGAAACAGATGTACCGTTTATTTGCGAGTTCGGTGCGTGGCGTGAAAATAAATAGCCCTTCGATTACGAGGATATTTATTGTCCGATTGGCACATATATCAACTCTCTATCGCGCGAGCATCATGTGCGTATCGAACGATTAATCAACGGATTCTGTGACATTTTTATGACGAACGCGCCCGGTACCGCCACAGCGATAGGAATAGTTTATGCCCGCCCCCGGCGGACCGACACATCACGCGCAATTAATTGCAATGATAATCTTATTTAACCGCGAGCGACCTGCAAATTGCCACCCCATTAACAAGCCACTCCATATTCCACGTCGTGTTTTTGTACAAAAACGTCAATAACAATCACAATCACTTCAGCGGCGGCGGCGATGAATATTCAACGCATTATTAATGACTAATCGATAAGCTTAAACGAGGCGCATGCTTAAGTGTATTAAGGGGTGAGATCGAACCACCCGAAGAAGTCTGAAGCAGTCTGAAGTCTCCAAGGAGTCATCCCAGGCTTGTGGAGCACAGGACCGAAGAAGGCAAGAAATTGGTGTTGCTTTCGGTGGCGGCGGCGGCGGCGGTGGCAGCGGTTAGCAGAGAGCACTCATTAGGGCCGGGCACTGCTCGGGTTTCAATTAGAAAATGATCGAGAGCTCTGGCGTCGCGTTACTGCCCGCTCCGCACTCTATCATCCGATGGATGATGAACGATCGCAACTCATTTTCAAATGCTTGGCGAAATGTTGCAAAAATTCCAGATCGCGGAGGCCAACATTAATTGGATTTTTCCCGCAACCCCACAAACACACTCCCTTGATGCGAAAGTCGAATGCAAGTTATAAGCCCGGTTTGATAGTTAAGTTATGATAGGAAGGAGAGCGGAAGGTTTGAATTATAGAAAGTGACCAGTATCCAATTTAAGTTGGCCGGGGCGGCGGGGCGGCCCGGTAACGGCTCCTCCGGGGATTCCAACTCATCCAATGATTCAGACACTGACGCAGGCCGAGACACGGAGCCGAGGCTATCATATCGCGCGCCGCCACACAAACTCCAGAAATTTCCCTCCTCCACCACAAAATATAAATTTCACCATTTCAAAACCCAGAGCTAACTGCACGAAAATGATGAATTGATAATGAGTGTTAACGCTGTTAGAATTTCGCTAACCGAAATAATCACCGGGCATAAAACGCTGCGCAGCGCATTTAAATGTTACCATTTTGATCCGCCAGGCGCCTCCACCCACGCCTGCTGTGAAATTCAAGAAATACAAGTCTCCAAAGCAATTCCGCCCGGTTTCATTGCGTTTTCAGTCGTTTAATTTTCTTCCACTGGCGCTGTTTACATAAAACACTATTTACTATTTTAAGTGAGCTGGGACCTGTGCCCTCCGGCGTGTGCTCGAATAATTAGCTGCTTGGCATAGAAAATGCAATGCAATTAAACCTTAACGTCTGTCTCCTCTTGCCCTTGCCCCCATGCGCGAGGCGAACCATCTTCGTTGGTGTTTTGTACGACGATTTGTGTGGGGGCTAGTTTTGTTGCCGAGGGGTGGCTCTCACACCTTGCGCGATGCGATGCCCAATGACAAATAGTCGAATTATGCACTCGGCGGGAGACGGCATTGATCTTTGACAAATAATTATAACGCTCCTATTTTGGCCCTGCGCAGCGCCATGTGGAGCGGTCCAGAGGAGAGGGTGCGCGCCACTCGAGCGTGTTTGTTTAGGGGCTTGTTTGTGCAACTAACATGCGTGTTGCGCTGCGGCCGAAGAGATTGAAAAGATTAAAACGTGGCCAAGCGGAAGCAAAAATTGCAAAACAAACAGCCGATTGTTTCGGACATTGCAGTCCTGTCCCAATGTGTATTCAAACAATCACACAGAATCGTTGATTGAACCCTTGACTTGATTTTAATTACAAATCCACAACATATTACTCTTGCATCAACGAAGAAGTTTGAAAAAGTATGAGCTTTAGCCTTTAAATCATACTTAAAGTTCGTGGAGAGATGATTTCAGAGTTCAGAATTATTCTGAATTGTGGTCATTTTCATTCTTGATTATGACCTCTATTCTATTTTGAAGGTTAAATTACAAAAGTTGAATAATTTATCAATTGCATATGGGTGAGTTTCGATATCGAAATCGGTGGGGCGTTGCCAACCCCTTGTCGCGCAGTGTGCATGTGCCCCCCGGGCCCCCCCACCCGCTACATGGGCAAAGAAGAGCATACGTAATGCAAGTTGCTAATGCATGTTGCAACACCATATGCCGCGCACTCGAGGACCTGTCCCTCTGGCCACCCTTCCGTGATGCCTCTATCGACAACCACCCTTCGGCTGTTTGCTATCTAATCACATGTGCCATAGAGCTGAACTCTTCCCCCTCCCTTCCAAATATTTTATGCTCATAGCAAAGAAGCAAACAAAGAAGCTATTAAGTTTTCTTGGTTTACTTTCAAACCGCCTGGATGGTTACTACTCCCTACGAATAATTGTCATTTGAAATTTAGAATTGCTTCCACGTCCAGGACCAAGATGGAAAACATGTTGCGCTGGCTGGTAATCTAGAGTTGTTGTCGTTTGTTCGGACTGACAAGTGTCGGGACTTTCGCATGATATATGAGAGAAATAAGAAATTACGCGCGACTCCTGTGGGATATCCCAACGCCCGGGAAGAAAATTGTGCGCCGCCGCCGCCGCCGCTAAGGCATGAGCACGGATACATGATTAATGATTCGCGTTGTGTGCACGTTGCTACATTATGCATGTACGTTTTTCGAATCAATTTGAGATCGAGATCTACACTTTTGCATCAAGTGTAAATTCATTTTTCACATGTTTCACCTGGTGGATAACACCGAGTGGGGCGTTGTAGGATAATACGAAATGAGGGCGGTAAAATGTTTTTCCCGCCTAGTGATAAATACCGCAACTATATTACATTCTAGATTTTGTCGTATTCGAGCTGTCACTGGCGCCACCTTGTGTTGGAGACGTAGAAATATTTGCTTACCGCCCTAGTTTTCAACGTGCTTATTTTCGCTAAACCGATGGATTTTCCGTTAGAACGTGTATTTTTGAAGTCTGTGCCACGAATCTTTAAATATCTCACTAAAATCCAACTTTTGATGCTTAAAAACGTGTTTGTTAGCACGGAAAAGTGCAATTTTGATGTCAAACATTTTTTTCGCGCGATAAAATCAGAGAACTTTTTTCTTACCAAAAAGGAACATTCGTGCACCACGAAAAACTTAATTTCGTAGTTTTAAACGTGTTTATTTTTACTAAACCGATCGGTTTTGCATTAGATAGTGTATTTTTGAAGTTACAAATTAATAAAAATTTTGTACTGAAACAATCATGTCTGTGCCACGAATCTTAAAGTATCGCACTAAACTCCAACTTTTGATGCTTAAAAACGTGTTTGTTAGCGCTGAAACGTGTTTATACGTGTTTATTTTGCTTAACCTATCGATTTTTCCTTGAGGCGTGTATTTCTGAAGTAAAAATTAATCAAACATTTGATACTTCAAGAATCATGTCTGTGCCAAGAAACGTAAAATTTCGCACTAAAGCCCAACTTTTGAAGCGTAAAAACATGTTTGTTAGCGCTAAAATGTTCAATTTTGATGTCAATACCAAAAGGTACATTACACCATAAAAAAAATTAATTTCGTAGTTTTAACGTGTTTATTTTCGCTAAACCAATCGAAAGTCCCTTTACCGCCCGCAAAATAGGGCGGTAAAGTTTATCTAAGAAGCAGATGAGTGAAAAAATAAGATAATTTAATGTTGTTTTAAAAGTGAACTGACTTTAGATAAATTTAAGGCAAAAAAAGCTCAAAAAGCTATTAAAAACGACTAAAGCTTAAAGCCACTTGAGATCGTCCCCTCGCCGCGACCCGCAAGAACAAGCCAAAGTCTTGTGTAAGAACGCTGTAAGAACTAATTAAGCGTAAGTAATTAGCTTACCACTTCGTCGGCGTCGGCGACGGTGGCGAAGCGCGAAGGGATGAAGGTGATCCTAATGCGCGTAATGCGCGGCCAAAGTTTTACTCCTTTTCGTGGCAAGCGCTGTTTTCCTCGTCGTTGCCCCTTCTGTCGATTTGGCGACGAGTTAACGTTGACTTGCAAACTACTGTTTTATTCATTCTTCATTTCGAACTTTCCATGCGCCTCCCTGCTGCACCAGCGAGCGGAAAGAAACTCCCGAATAAAAAGCGCCACAC
Source organism: Geostiba sp. GC000077 (assembly GCA_030264215.1). Lineage (NCBI taxonomy): Eukaryota > Metazoa > Arthropoda > Insecta > Coleoptera > Staphylinidae > Geostiba > Geostiba sp. GC000077. Next base: position 10,158 of record JARJDQ010000659.1, on the reverse strand, counting down.
CACAAACGAACCAAGGAACGAGGGGCCCTTGGCGTCGTAGAAGTGCACAATTTGTAATTTAATTTTTTCATTTAAATTCCTAACTAGTTTAAAACTGGCAATCGTAGCCGAGGAATGTACACTTGAGTGCAAATTGAGAATTCGAATTGCGAAGCATTTGCGAGTCGCGAGTTAAGTGCGTGTAAAATATTTAATAATCAAACAGCATACATTTCCTCGGCAAATAGATTGAATTAGTTGGTGGTGCAAAATTTAATAGCAGCTAACTTGCGACGGAACTGTGCACAATATTTAATTTCTGACGAGGTGCTCTTTTTTTGTGACTGCATTTTAGTTTGCAAATTACCAGGAAGTTGGAAAATAACAGAATCGTATGGCATCTTACTCCCTGGTTAATCAAACTTTTAATTACGTATGCATAATTAAAAAACATCAGGATCTAGTTTTGACTAACCTGCACATGAAAATAATAACATCTACTTAATTAAAAACAATTAAAACTCGTTTAATTGGACATTTTGTAGCGTCAGAAATAATCAACATCAGAAAAGTTGCATTCTGCATTTTTGTTGATGTTTGAAATTGAAAATTGCCAATTCTCACTTATTTTGTTTGTTCGCATTTTTGTTGTGTTGGTCCTTGGCAGGAGAAAAGGGTTGTAATTAAGTGCGGTTTACCTTTGCGCACAGGACGGGGGGATGGCAGGAAGGAAAAGAAACGCCGAGGGAGGGACGAGGAGTCGAAAAACCTCTGTGCGGCCGCGGAGAGAGTTTTAATATCGTTTTGCCGCTGCCGGGGTAAAAATTTGCGTTTTTTTGCCTCCTGCGGGGGCGCCACGTTAATGAATTTAGGCCCTGCCGCACACCCCCCCCGACGCTCGTCGCTGCCTTCGACTGGCAATTTCTGCCTGCGCTGGAATTAGCTCTGAGGCGATCCGACCCTCATACCAGCGGGCGTCTCCAGGGAGGCAACTTGCGTCGTTGACAATTTGAAACTTATTTTAACATTCATACGCCGGTGGTTCTCCTGCAGCGATGGAGGCATGGGGGCGGTAGCAGAAATGAGAGTAGGTTTGCATGTCCGAGCTCCACGGACGAGATGGACTCACCCTCCCTGCGAAACCCTAATTTATATGTATATTCATTATGATATCATAAACGTGAAGATTCGCAGCAGCACGATGTGTTCCTGGTTCCTGCTGCATACACATACATGGAATGGGCATTAGGCTAGAGGACAGGACGATGGCAAAAAGCGTCAGCATTTTGATTTATTATGAAATATTAGAAGTCTATACATTTTCAATCATCAATTAATACAGGAGAAATGTATCTTCACGTTTTTACGTGGAACTAATGCCCATACAGACACGGGCTTTGAATTTTTTAGTTTGTTGATAATACCTTTTTGATATACTAAAATTATAGAAAAATCTGATCATGCAAAGTGCGTTTTTTTCTTGCACAAAGTTTTGTCTCCCGGCGCCTCCACATTTATATTTTACGGACGTGTTTCAGGTGATACATTTGTTGATTACGTAATGAATTTGTTAAGATTTTATACAAGCAAAAGCATCGATGGAAAGAGTATGAAATTTTCCAACTTACCATGATAAGAATTTTATTTCATAATTTGTAAGTTTATGAGTTATTGCTCATTGAAAATCGCCAATTATTTTTTCCAAAATATATTTTTGCATCTCTTGCCAACGAGCGGTATGTATTTGATTGTTGTTGCATCTTACATGCACTGTAAAATATATCAAATTAAAGGAAATTTCACGCTCTTTCAAATTATGCTAATTTCATAATTGTGGTTGTTTGCATTTTTGAGTTATTGGGCGATTAGTAAAAAGACCACGTTGTTATAACATGTAGTAGAAATATGCTGGTTCTGGCCAGATGCATGGCCCATTGGGAAAGACGTTAATTATGCGATACAAGTCCTCCAAAGTTTGCAACACATCGGCACCGAATTGCAACATTTCATCGTGTTGTGCTCCGTTGGCGGAATGCAGATGCTCGCGCTATCTGGAACGACGTCGGGGCGTCGTCGGCGAGGTCGTCGCAGGACGTTAGCGGGGCGATATCTCGGCAGGACGGCGTCCATTAAGCTTAAACATGCACGGGGCGCGCGTCCCGCGACGCGCATAAAACTTTTTCGCAAGACGTTCGCGCGTCGCCGGCGCAAAACTGTCATCAGGGCCATGCCGGCTGTAAAACACAATGCAACACATTGTCAAGAACGGGCCGTCGCCGCTGCTTTCTTCGGCCCGCGCATTATAATATTTATTATTTGTGTCTCCCGAATGAGCGGCGTAATGTCCCACCCGGCGCCGCGTCCACGGAAATGTTATTTTATTCAACTGCGCCCCAGCAGGACGCTTTCTCAAGCTCGACGTTCTTCGCCGCCTCGCGCGCACACTTTTATGACAACAGAAGTGTTTAAAATTGCCTCCGCCGAGACGGTCTTATCATTTAATTTTCATTCGTGCCACGCGGAGGGCGAGAGCGTGCATCGTTAATTTTTTTATCGTTGAAAAATTAAAAATAACGTTGACATTTTGCGCCGGTTGCAGCCAATTAGGTTTATTCTCTTCATGTAGAACTCTTGTTGGAGTTGTGAGGAAATCCAATTATATAAATATAATTTTTGGATTGTTTACCTCCTTGAAACATGCTCGCAGGGGAATCCGGCAAAAGTTCTCTTTACTTTGGGAGTTTTCGCTTTTTCATGGAAAAGTCCTGCGCCTAATATGGGGCACAAATTAAGTTTCCTTAAAACCTTCGCGCCGTCGAGCCTTGGAGCGATTCCAGGATTCCAAGCTGCAATGCTTGTTTGTATAACTGCTCTCTAGCCACTCAGTCTCAACAGAATAAGGAGCGGAAGAACAATAAGCAACGTAAGTATAAAGGCAAAGGTTTTTTTCCTCCTAAAACTTAATTAAATTTAAATTTTCAAAAAATATTATTTCTTTGGGCCATGCAAGACACCCTGCACATCAATTCCCGGTACAGTTTTAACCACTCTTGCAAAGTCATGATAATCACAGCAAAACACAACTCCTTTATCCATCCGTTCAAAGTTTTCTTGTGTCCAACCATATCTAGTACACACGTCCGTGCAAAAAGGTTCAGCGTCACTAAGGTGCTTCACAAAAGGATTATTTAGTACCACCAGAACCATTGCTTCCTTCCTTGGAGGAGGTGAATAGACTAACTTCCAGATGTACTTCGGAACTGGAAGAGTTTTGTGTGGAAGCAGGTACATTTCTACTTCTGTTTTGTTAATTCCCGGAAGAGTTAGTACTGCATGGGCACCGGTGATGATCTGCAGGTTCCTCCCTAGCTGACCGGCGACTTTCCGCACCATCGACTCCACTTTGTGCCAGTTGCCGCCGTTCACCGCCTGCCACTGTGGCACGGCGTTAAGGTAGAAATACGTCGAGAACTGCCAGGGAGCAAAGAGGAAATCGGCGTCCGGGGCTAAGTGACCTCGGGATAGGAAGGACTTGTTGTTGATGTAATTGTCCGCCAAGATTGAGGAACCCAGTAATTTAGCAAACGTTGCCTTTTGGTAAGATTGTTTGTAGGCAACTGCTGCTGAAGTGTTGAGACCTTGGGTGGAGAAACCTGGTCGGTATCTGCTTCGAGATGCTTCTACAATTCAGAGTAATCTGAGATTAGATTAACTTCCTTTGGCGTATGTTCGGTACGTACGTTTGATTAACTTTCCATGTATCACATGCTGGGAGTAATATGTGCTCCCCATCCGCAGGTCATGACAGACTTCAATCAGTGTGAGGAAGTCGGTCCTCCGTCGAGTTGGAACGACGTCCACGTAATATCCAATATCAATGAGTGATCCCTGCTTATTGCCGTTAATTCCACACGCGGTGTTGCCAGGCCGTTGGCGGACGTCACCTCGGATCGATTTATTGCACGATAACTCCTGGAACGAGTGTAATTTCCCGGCGACGTGGAGATGGCCATGTGTACATTGACCAGTGGTAACATTACTATTACCTAAAGAAAGCAATGATTATACAACTGAAATTCACCAAAACACAAAAACTTACTAAGGGTTAGAAGATTCCTTGGATTCGGACATAAAATAATAAACTTCTGATCTTGATCAAATGATATCTTCCCATTGTGTAGACTCGGAATGTAATATTCCAAGTTTCCACTGGAATTCGTCAAGATTATCGGCTCACGTATCTCGGTCTTGTTTGTGGAGTTCAAGGGACAATACTGAGCTAAAAACGTATCAAGCTTGTTTTAAAAGACATTCCAATATAATTAAATTATACTCAACTCTGAGCAGAAATCTGCAACGTCAACGTTAATACAGTTAGGCAAAAGTGGAGCACGATAAACCTGCTAACTCGACTCATGTTTACAACAGACTGAGACGAGTCGACGAGTGTGAGTGTTACTGGACTTTAATGTCAATGTTAGCTGTTCGGCATATGTTCGACACAGCTGACGATTGGTTAACGACTTCCAAACGCAGACTTTTGTGACGCATAACGTTGTCAAACAACTTGGACTTATCATTGCCTTTGTTAAAGTTGATAGTGTTTAAGATTAAAACTTCTTAGAGGGTGTTGCACTCGGAGGCGACGAAGGAGAAGTTAATTGGAAAAAGATTTCCTCCTCTTCTTTGTTGCGGAGCAATTTCGCCGATCGAAGTCGTCTCATATATTTTGATTACACGTCCGAGCGATTGCGAAATAAAATGGCAATAATGCCCCGGACTGCTTCCTGCCTGGCGGCAGAAAAAAAGGAGAATAAACGAGTTATATCTTCTCGTTCGCAAAATAATTTCCGTGATGTTCGCACCTCGTAGATCATGATAAACTTTTTCATTTTGTCTCGTTTCGTTGAGACTGTGTGGGCTACAAAACTCTTTCCTCCGTCCGACCTCCGACCCCTTCGCAAAAAGAAAGAAGGCGCGTTGGCAACAGAGTAAGTAAAAAAATCAGCAGAGCTCTGTAGCACCGCCAGTGCTACAATCAGGACGAAGATGAAAATCAGGGCGAAGGAGCCGCTGTAAAATTCGTGTAAAAATTATTATATAATGCGAGGGACGTGCCGACGCGTCGAGATAAAGGCTTTATGAAGCGCGACCCTCCTTTTCAGCGGCGGTGTTCAACGTGGCGTGGCTTCCAGCATGGAGGAAGGTAACATTTTGTTGCCGCCAAATGAGAAGCAGCAGTGTGGCAGGCAGCAATAAACCTATAAATCGCGTTTTATGGTTTTATAGTCTTCCGCCGCGCCGCGGAAAGCGGTAACAGCATGAAGGGGGGCATATCCTGCTCTTGCTCCAGCACCAGGACCAGCTGAGGAGCGTAGATTGAGTGTAACTAACTTGCTGTGATGTCGCTGCGAGGCAATTTACCTTGCCAAGTTCAAACTTGGGAAGTTTTTACAAGTTCCTCGCTTGCTGGGAGTTGTGAACAACTGTTTTTCGTCCTTATTCCTTACAATTTAGCCCCACCAGGAGGACACCAGGAGGAGGTTCTATATGCGATTTTGATACAGATCCAGATGAGTTACAAATGTTTAGACTGGGCACAAAGCAAATATTACCACATTCGATATCATTATATTTTGGCGTTGCAATGGAAGGTCTCGTGTTGTCCGTCTTTATCGTCCCTACTGGAGAGAGGGACATGTTCGCACTCGTCCGGCTCGAGGTATGAAAACGCGGGCGCACTGAAATAGCGCTGTAGATGATTTTTGCTCGGGTCAAGTCTCGCAGGAATTCACCCGCCGCTCGCCCTGCCCATTTTTTCCTCTATCTCTGCCTTACATTTTCCACCGTCGTGCTACTTGCCAGCTCCCTGGCTCCTGTTTCAGCCGCTGCATACACGCACTTGCATGTCCTCCTCTCCAGCCGCGTTGGCGTTGGGTAGGTGGGTTTTGATCTAGTGCACTCTGCCGCTCATAACTTCGTCCGACCCGATCATGGCCCACGAGGGACGCGGATGACAAATGTATCCTTCCGCCAACTTCAAATTAGTTCCGGCGGCCCTGCAGCAAACTCACTCTCGCTTCCCCAGCTTCCCGGTACACACACGCGTAATATAACAAATAACGTCAACTGTCTTCGTTTCCTCAGTCGCCGCCGCCGCCGCCCGCCGAATATCTATTTGCTTTGCGCCTGTTACCTTTCCGCATGTTTTATCGCCCCGAGATAAAAAGATAAATTTCATATTTCATACTTCACGCGCGGATGAGCTTCCTTCTCTCATCGACCGATAGCCTCGATTCAATTTACCGCCGATGCCGTGCACCCCGTCGGGTTTTACAGGATGTAAAATTGTAAATCATTCATGATGGCAAACGAGAGACCCGGAGCGCAGTGCGCATCCGACCTGTTGAATGTAATCCATCAAAATTAGGCCGACAAATTTTCAACTTGGACGGCTGCTATCACACATCCGGGAGCAGGAGGAATACCAATATCGTTCAATTTTTTTACGTGTTTTATTTTTTCGAAACGTTGGTTGCATCGGCCCACAGAATGAGCCCCAATTTGGAATTCGATCGCTTCTATCGTAAGTATAGGTATATACAGAGAGATGTTTGTTATCAGGCAGACATTGTGATACCCGTCACGAGGTACATTAAAAACTATTACTGGTAGTGGTAACTTTTCGAAGGGCTTCATCTAAACTACTTAATACATTAACGCTTCTCTTCTACTTGCTGCTATGTATCGTCGGATTTTACACAGATCACAAGCACTCAAGTAGCAAGTCCGAGTGTCTCAGAATAGTCAGATCACCAGGTACGGGTCCACGACCAACCCTGTTCCTGTTCGTTTTGCACTTAAATACACCTGGGTCTCTTCAATGCGTAGTTCAACTCAGGGCCAACAGCGGTTCATACAGATCCGGCGATATCGTCGTTGTCGTCGCTTGGCTTTCTTGAGTCTCTTTGGAGATGTCCTTGGAGGTCTTCCGTCCTTTCTTGGACCATGGCTTTTTCTCTTTGGGGAGCTTCGCGAGCTTCCTCTTGGCCTTGGAGAGCTTCACGGGAGCCGAGGTTGTAGTAGTCTCCAAGTCCAAGAGAGCAAGGTGCTCCATGATATTCTTGGGTTTGCTGTTGTGCACTCCTAGAGCTGGATCGTGTTTGCTTCCATTCTTGTTGGCATACACTACAACATATTGGGAGTAGGCCGGGTTCGTGGGCACATTGATGTCAGCAAAATCGCGGAAGTTTTCGAACTGTTGGTACTGCCTCGGTCGGGGATTACCACCGAAGTAGAAGGATGGTCTGCCATGGCCATTGTAGTAGTTGTACTGGTCAAAGGAGTCGGCGTCATCGTTGTCGCCATAGAAGGTACCTCCACGGATGACTCCAAAGTTTCCGCTTCCAAGTATTCCGTGAGAATCAGCAGCCCCAGTATTAGCGTTGTCTCCTTTGTACCCGCTGAAGCGGGCAGTGGAGTCAAACCCGACTTGCTGCTGGTAAGCTGTTGGGCGATGACTGTAGGCAGCTTCCTGTTGATACACCGGACGCGAATGTCCCAGTGGTTGGTTGTGGAATGGTGCGAAGGACGGATAGAACTGTTGACTGTCAGCCACGTAACCTTCTGATCTGTCCTGCTGCTGAACACCATGGGGGTTGACATTCGGTGAGTGCTCAATGGCTTCCATATACATGTCAGCGTCGTCATGTTGCTGGTCGGTTGCTGCAGCGATTTGGTCTTCCGAGGCTGGAAAAAATAACACAAAACTTAATATTTACATTTATACCCAGAAGAGGAGAATTTGGTGGACATTGTTAGCTGGGAGTGTTGGTAGGATCTTCAAAGGCGTAACTGGCCTAAATGTCTAAGAGGATCTTGAAATGTCATAAAAGTTGCATAAATTTTCCGCACGACGGCACGCCATCGTTATGTTTGCACACGTTTGGAGGCCAACAACGCGCGCCACAGTTTCGCAGGAAGGTGCAGCTCATTGTCCCATCCCAGCACTAGATTCCATCTGAAGCGCCGCGCGCCGCGATTGTTGCGGCTTTCTTCATCTTAACTTTATTTTGCAACCTGCGCCCGACCCGTTTCTTTTCGACATGCACTTGCCTTTATCGCATCCAGCTCACGCCTTCACCCACGCAGTAAATTTCGAAAGGAAGCTGCGCCGAATCCACGGCGTTATTTCATGCCACTTCTTTCCTCGATGTTTTACAATTCAAAAAAGGCGCACCGCAATGCCTTGTGCAGGAAGAGCGATTTGTGTGTTGCACAATGCCAAGCAGCAAATAAATAACACCGCGGCGTAATAAATGCATAATAATGCCCAAAGACGCAACAAAAGCGCGCGCCAAAGTGTAACGGTTTAAAATGTAACAAAATGCGAAAGAACACAAACAGTAAACTGCAAAGTACAAAATCTAAAGCACTAAGTGGTAAAATTTGGTGTGAAGTCATTAACATTAGCCAAGCGATTTGATAATTCTGCCATAAAAACGGTTATATCACAATTTTACCATTAAGTAAGGTCATGCTTGGAGCTTGGTTATGTTAAGTTGTGTCTTTACTTTTGTTCTAAATGTTCGCCAAGGCACTTTCAATGTGATGTACAGCCTGAATCCCTGAATTAAATAACTTGTCATAATGTGTGAACTCTCCAACTCTCAGCACACGAGCACACGAATTGCATAGTACTGTTTTGGGTTCCCGACGAAACGCTATAAATCGTCTCCTCTGAAGCAATAAGTATTCAAAGTGTGACTTCACGCTTCTGCTACAAGAAGCACTGCCAAATAAAGCATAAAATAGTGCACAACGAAACGGAGTTCACACTCGACTACATAACGTGACAACGACACAACGACACAACTAAGTACTCGAACGTGTCGTAAGTGTCGTAACATTCGCGTTTTGGATTAAACTTTTGCACACTAAAATTCTGCATCGAATCAAGCTGTAACTCAAAGTTAGCTACGCAAAGTTTCACCAAGTTCTGTTCTATAATTCACGTTTGTTCTGCTCTTCTGCTACTGTTGTAACTGGAAATAGTGGAGATGGTTTATTATCTTAGATGTTATCTTTTTGCTTACTCCTTGAAATGAAAACTGCAGTTCGTCTATTATTATAAAACTGATCTACTTTCATACGTTTACGAGGTCCGTGGTCAGGTAATAGAAAATACTAGAACAATACGTTTTCTCAGATGGAAGCGTGTAAGTTACCGCTGACCATTTGTTCGTATCTATTTGCCATTTGATATTTATTTACCTACTTCGGCAAGTCTTTTATTTTTTTACGTTTTTCGTATCCATTCCACAAAGCCTTGTTTTCATTCAATAATTGTATTCCCACATGTCCCATATGGCACGGTGACCTCGTGCAAGAAGTCATAACTCAAGCAGCCAGCCACGACCAGACGCAAGGCGCACGACGGATAATTGCAATTGTATTAGCAATTTTAATTGTAATTACCTTTTACTAGCGACAATAATTATACGTGAATGCAAGGGGACGTAAAACAAATATTAGCTTCGCTTGGAATCTTTGAATCTCACAACAATTGCAAATATTACACAAATTTAAAAAAAAATTCATTTAGAATTTCGTCTTTTAAAATGACAAATTTGCATTGAATTGGTTTGTGTACAGACTAATTAGTCACCTTAGAACCAACAATGGAGACGACCTTCATTCGAAATTCTCTATCGTAAAATACCGAAAATTTCTCAGCTACCGAAATATAATCGACCTCTTTGCGCAAATTACGCGTTTGGAATTTATGGAAACTTTTCAAAGTCAGTTCATGGCACAATATTTGCATTCAATGCAAAACAACCAACGTACTGTTGATTCTTGTCTGTTGACTTGTGCTGTTTGGGATTCAAGCTACTTGCTTGCGGCTTCGTCATCGGTTTTGCCAAGTCACCAAGTGGCTAAGCAAGTCGTTTAAATTAATGATATCGTTGCCAGTGTGAACTGTGCTCTCTGATCAAATCAGAATAGATAAAATCAGATCAAATATTTGCATGCGCTTTTGATGACTCCATAAGTATGGAATAGGTTTATGTTGAATGTTGACTATAGGTTTCGGTGAAGCTTGTGGCTAGATTTGTATCGTGAAATTTATGAATGCGAATCGCGTTTTTATGTTCTATAATATTTCTTTACAGTTTC
>JARJDQ010000656.1:0-14946 GCA_030264215.1 Geostiba sp. GC000077 | reverse complement strand
AAAACTATAGGGTTGAAATTTTCCACAATGATAGAGTAAACATTTTTACGGGTTGTGCCATCAACTGCGTTTCCCTCAGGAACATCATTCGGGAGAAAACGGGAATAAACTGGCGAGCGTGTACGGCGTCCTCTGGCGACCGCGCAAAAACATTTTACGAGGTGGATTATTTTTATCAACAAGAATCCGAAGAGAAAATTCAAATCGGCCAAGTGGTTTGGGAGTAATCACCGAATCTTTTTTTGAATTGCGTACTGCCCCGCGTACGTGTACGCTATCGAACTTGTTACATTTACTTTGGAACATAGGCCTGCAGTTTCATATGGGCAATGTTAGTTCTAGGATAAATGCAAAGCACTGTATAGGTGTAAAACAGGGATTGCTGTAAAAATGGTTATTAATTAATGTAACGCTCGCTTGTACATTTAATTCCACTTCGGGGCGTGTTGCCCACCCCCGGTAGCGCTCGCAGCATGTTGGCATTAATCTTCCCTTTTCCCTTCGTTCGTGAACTTTGCGCGCAAGTTTTGTCGCGTCGCATTAATGAGCACCGGTGGTGGAGGCGACGCGAACTTCGCGGACAATACGACCGCTCCACGACACAATCAACGTGTGTCGCGGAGTGCATTCGTTGTTGCTTTTAGCCGCCTCCGTCATTTACGTATCATTTGCAAATCGCACCGGCCGCGAGCGTCTAATTAAAAGTGCAGCTAAGAACGAATGCATCAGCAAACAAACGAACTGATGCGCGCCCTCCTGCAATACGCGGATTTATTTATACCGCGAGGGTTGCCAACGTCCGATGGTCGCGTCGGTCGGGTAGCCGTCACAAAGCCATCCAGAGCGGCGTGGGGTGGAGTTTATCAAGTTCCTGCTCTTGCTGTATGCTTTATCTGTCGGTAGTTGTTTCGGGGTAATGAAATTTCCGCATTTTGCGCCATTTGGGAGTCGATTTGGCAACCGCGCCAACGGCCGGTGGGCGGCGCGCACATCCGATGCGCGATATGCACATGGAATACAAAACCGTTGCGATTGTTTGTTCGCCCTTCGCCGCCGACTGTTGTTTGCGTTCGCGAAGCACGGTGCGTTTCATAGGTTCATACGCAATACACTCGCCGATCGTTATTCGGACTGCGAAACAAGTGTCTGCCGGCGAAATCGCATGAAATTTTAATTTCGAAATCAGGCGGGGAAACACAAACGCATGCAACTAATGACATTGAGAAATGAGGACAATGCACGTGATTTTTAAAGTTCCTTTTCAGAAAAACCCTTATGTGGTATTCTATTGTAGGTTATGTAGGTTAGAGTCGTGGAGGGTAAACAAAAGGTAACTTCAGAATACATCCTCTGAATTAGAGTGATCTGAAGAGTTTTAGATCATTGCATTGTGACGAAACATATTGTTTGTTTCCCATATTTTAGAATGATCTAAAACTCTTTACAGCATTCTAATTCTGAAGACACCTTTTGTTTATCCTCCACGACTCTAACCCCAATGTCACGTGATTGAATGCCTTATATGCCGTCCATCTTGTAACAGACAAATCTTTTTCTCAGAAACTATGTAATATATAATATAATAAGAGTGTTAAAAGAAAATGCTAATTTTTGTTTTAAAACTTTTTGTACCTTGTGTGGTAACATATGGAAGGGCCAATATTTGAATTATTCTGAATTTTGATATAGCAATGAGTCATAGAAAGTCCTGATTTTCAAAAACCAATTAATAACTAGAATAATAAATTTTCTAAAGAGGCACATATTTTTTAAAATTCTTAGAATTATATTTCAAGACGTCAATAAACGTTATGCAGACGTTATAAAGTGGAAGAAGACTTTGACGTCTTGAGATTCAATTCGACATCGCCCAATTAATTTTAACTTTTTTTTTTTAACTATCGATGTATATATATTTATATAATTGTATTTTATACATGGTACAAGGCTATCGACCAACGGTCCTTCAGCGACAAAAAAAACATTAAATTAGAATAATAAATTTACTAAAGAGGCATTGTAAGAATTCTAAGAATTACATTCCAAGAAATCAAAGTCTTCTTCACGTCTTACAGTGGAATTTATAAGGTGGAAGAAGATTTTCACGTCTTGAGATTCAATTCCACATCAACCGTCTTACCGTCCCACGTCACAATTAATTCTAGGTATATTTAAACTCTCGATTTAAATAGGATTATTCCATTTAAAAATCAGTGCTTGATCCTCATTGCCAAGCGAGGTATTCAGAGATCCCATAATTACACGATCCCATAATTATAACATATTAGTGCACATTAAGTTGTTGTCCACATATGAGCAAGTGACTCAAGTCAGGAGGTGACAATTTATGCGCACTTTATGATTCAAAGATGCACACTTAATTATAAGTCAATAACATAGTATTGACGAATAACGAACAATGTATATGCGAGGAAACGCTCATCGCTAGTGAAATCAGCGATAGTAGCAGTAACTGTAAATCATAACTGAAAAAATTATTATCTGCTCCCATAGACGAAAACAATGATTTCCAATCAATATAGTGGCTCTGAAAACAATGCATTTCAGATCAATTAAATTTATATACATTACACATATAAGTGGAAAACCACCTAATTGTAATGTATATAAGGGGAAAACAACAACGAAGTACGAAGGAGATAAGAAAGGGAATTGGATAAATCGCTCGTCGACGCGCTATTCCTCTTCACACTGTCCTTGTGTGAAAACAGAATTACATTCCTCGCTGCGCTCGCGTCGCGTGTAAATATTTCGCTCGTAATGTAATTCACTGTTTTCCACTTTTAGTATTCAATATTTCCATGTTTTCCTAGCATATAAAATGAAAAGTATTCGACATATTTCTCGACTCACGAGCATGCACATCAATAGAGATTACTTAGGTGGAAATTGAATGTCTTCGAAACGTGAAACAAAGACAATAATAAGAAAGTTCGAATCATGCTTTATGACAAAGTTTACGATGCCACTTTCGCCTGTTTTTGCACCGCGGTTCGAATGCAAACAAGCCAAAGTGGCGCGCAGCGGGGAAGTTTATTATACATCCGGAACATGAATACACTCGATACATATTGCATTGCCTTCAAACGCGCGTCGCATGCCTTCAATAATAAAGCAATGCGCGGCAAGGAAACATTTCGCGCGCGTGCGAAGGCGCCGGGCGCGCATAACGATAATAAATTTAGCGACGCGCGTACGTGCCTTATCGGCGCGCACGAATCAAACAAGAACAAAGATATAACACATATCTTGCGTACGCGCGCCGATGGCAGAAAGTGGGTGGGAAAAATTTGCTTCGCTGAAATCGGCCTTCCGTTCCGTCCGTTCTGCAAGTGCGCTTAAAATCGCATCGATTATACGCGCCTGCATCGTGTGTGTGCGCGCAAACTATTGAGCTGTCAACGTGTCCACACGTGAGAACGGATAGCGGCCCCCCAGGCGGCGGCAGTGATACGGATCGCTCGGAAATGTCGCCCAAGCGTAATCTATCAATTAAAAAGCAAAATGCGCCTTCAGCACGCCGGAGTTGCATTTTCGGCGGTCTTTTGTCGCGTGCGGCGGCGTTGATTATGATTAAAACCGCGCTGATTGCCGCCCGCGCGCAGTGGCACAGTTTACAAGCAGCGCGAAATTGCAACTGCGCCTGCGAGTTGATTTTATCAAGCGGCAATTACGCTCGCGGCCGGCAATAATCGTAACCGTAACAAAACGTTGACAATAATAGAAAATAGCAATAACCGTTGTTAAGTAAACTATTCGATGGCGGCGCGCCGGCGGCGAGATGCGCCGCGCGCGAAGAAATTGGATGTCGGACGGAGGCGGCGGCCGAGTTAAATGAAATTTATGATAACGCTAAAAGCACACAAAGGACTTACGCTGAAGTAGCTTTATACATATATTTTTTGTTTTGCTTGCGCCCTTGCGCTGGTTGCGCCCAGCGCTGCACTGCGAGTACACCGCGGGGGCGGCTCTCCGTATTCCCTTTAGTGGAAATGGCCGGCCATTAGATCAAGCGGGAGGCCGGGCTGAACGCGGCGAATGCAATGAAGTACTTACGCGTACGTCACACCGCCACGATACATAATTGAATTGCCTTTGTTTTGTGCGTCGCCGCCCCCGCGCCAATGTATTGCCCATACTGCTGGCCTATGTTCCAAAATAAATGTAACAACTCCGATAGCGAACGCGTGTACATGTAACACGTACGCGGGGCAGAAAAAGCAAAATTCAAATAAAGATTCGATGATTGCTCCAAAACCACTGGGGTGATTTAAATTTTCTCTTCGGATTCTTGTTGCTAAAAATAATCCGTCTCGTAAACTGTTTTTGCGCGGCCGCCAGGGGGCGCTGTTCATCCCCGCCTGTTTATTCCAGTTTTCTCCCGAACGATGTTCCCGAGGGAAACCCAGATGGTGGCAAGACCCGTAGAAAAGTATGCTTTATCATTGTGGAAATTTTCAACCCTATAGCTTTTCGCGTTTCCGAAATATCCCAATTTCCAACATTGAAATTTTACTTTTTCGCCCAGTGTACGGAAACGCGAAAAGATATGGGATTGAAAATTTCCACAATGATAGAGCGTACTTTTTGACGGGTTTTACTATCATCTGCGTTTAGCTCGGGATTATCGTTCGGGAGAAAACGGGATTAAACTGGCGGGGGTGAACGGCGCCCTCTGGCGGCCGCACAAAAACAGATTACGAGGCAGATTATTTTTAGGAACAACAATCCGAAGAGAAAATTCAAATCACCCCAGTGGTTTGGGAGTAATCACCGAATCTATTTTTGATATTTTGCTATTTTTGCTCCGCGTACGTGTACATGTAGGCAGTTTAATGTGGGCAATGCATTGGCCTATGTGCGCGTTATTGCGCCACGGTCAACAAATCAATGTGCGTCGCTCGTGTGCGCGCGCGAAAAATTGGCGGAATGAAGAGGATGCGGCGCGCGGCGCCCGAAATCGAATTTCAACCCAAGCAGTCGCTCTTATTTGCTTGCTGCAACATAATCAAGTTATTTTGCGACGGCAGCCGAAGGGAAAAAGAACCCACCGATCTCGGCGAAGGCGGACGTGCGTCTCGCGCTTCTCGCGTCTGCAATGGCGAATCGATAAGCTTAACCCTCGCGCAGCGCCGCTGTAACTGTAATAACAAGTAAATCCAGCGCATAAACTTTCAGGCTCTTCTTCACTGCCTCTTCCTTAGTGCCGCAGTGCCAATCTAGTTTTGCTTGCTCCACTTGTATATACCTGTGTGTGAAGGGCATTTTCATTTTAGAATTGCAGCAAATGAAAGATCGAAACTTCCAAGCACGCAACGAGTTTGAAAGTTAGCCAACAACAAGTTGCCAATCGCGAAGGCGCGCGCCGCACTTGCAAAAATATGTTAATTCAGGGCGGGCGGGCGGCGGCTGGCGACGGCGGAGCGTGCATTTACTGTTTGCGTGGCGCGTGGCGCGCGGTCAACCGCCGAGGGAACTTTCACGGCATCTACCTGCCTGTCGAAGGCGGCGCGGCGGCAGAAATTCGATTAAGCTGTCGCCCACTGTCGCCGTGTCGCGAACTCTTTCATTCGCATCGCAGAATGCGTGCATCTTTCCAACTGCAGGGGCGCCAGCACGTGCTCAAGTTATTCAGAATTAGTTGGCAATTTAAGTTTTACAACCGCGCCGCGCAAACATAAAGTTCCTGCGGGCGTGCTACCCTGCCGGATGGTAGAATTCCAAACAGGTGCTTTCAAATGAATGCTATAAATTTGATTATTACCGTTAGGCAATTGACACTCAAATGTGAAGTAAAATGATTTGCGCATAAAGATACCTGGCACCTGGAAGGCAGCAATTTCTCAGCGTCCTCAGTTTCATGCAAACATTTCCGAATTAAAGATACGATTGTTATTTCAATCTTAATTATATGCGATGCAAGACGTTGGAATTAGTTTTGCTTCAAATTAAAATTGATTGAGGAACGATCACCTTATTTCATTCTTCAACAGAAAAGTGGCCCAAAGTTTTGAGAGAAGGCTGCGAAAAGTGGATTCACGATACTCAACAGTAAATTCATAAAAATGCCACAGGTTTTGCGTTCAGAAAATATCACACACTTTCCACTTTCGCACAAAATTACTAAAACTTTTGGCACATTTAAAGATACAAGTATTCTTGTCCATGATACAAAAGAAAGTAAAATGAATTTCGAAAAAAGGCACCTGGAAACTTCGCTTGGCAATGAGGACGAAGCTCTGATTTTTAAATTTAATAAAACCTATTTAAATCGATAGTTTAAATATACCTAGAATTAATTGTGAGGTGGGACGGTAAGACGGTTGATGTGGAATTGAATCTCAAGACTTGAAAATCTTCTTCCACCTTATAAATTCCACTGTAAAACCTGAAGAAGACTTTGATTTCTTGGAATGTAATTCTTAGAATTCTTAGATTTCTTAGCATTTTTATAACAATGTGCCTCTTTAGTAAATTTATTTTTCTAATTTAATGTTTTTTTTTTGTCGCTGAAGGACCGTTGGTCGATAGTTAAGAAAAAAGTTAAAATTAATTGAGCGATGTGGAATTGAATCTCAAGACGTCAAAGTCTTCTTCCACTTTATAACGTCTTTATAACGTTTATTGACGTCTTGAAATATAATTCAAAGAATTTTTAAAAATATGTGCCTCTTTAGAAAATTTATTATTCTATGACTCATTGCTATATCAAAATTCAGAATAATTCAAATTTTGGCCCTTTCATATGTTACCACACAAGGTACAAACAGTTTTAAAACAAAAATTAACATTTTCTTTTAACACTCTCATCACCCGCAATTTTGAAAAATTTGGAGTGTTAACTAGTGAAACCTAAGTTACATAGTTTCTGAGAAAAACATTTGTCTGTTACAAGACGGACAGACGGCTTATAAGGCATTCAATCACGTGACATTGGGGTTAGAGTCGTGGACGATAAACAAAAGATGTCTCTTGCTCATATGTGCACTAATATGTTATAATTATGGGATCGTGGCAGGCATCTGAATACATCGCTTGGCAATGAGGACGAAGCACTGATTTTTAAATGGAATAAAACCGATTTAGATCGAGAGTTTAAATATTCTTAGAATTAATTGTGAGGTGGGACGGTAGGACGGTTGATGTGGAATTGAATCTCAAGACGTGAAAATCTTCTTCCACCTTATATATTCCACTGTAAAACGTGAAGAAGATTATGATTTCTTGGAATGTAATTCTTAGAATTCTTAGAATTATTGGAATTCATAGAATTTTTATAACAAAGTGCCTCTTCAGAAAATGCATTATTCTAATTTAATATTTTTCATCGCTTAAAAATTCTCTCAGTTATTATTTCATTATTTGTAGTTACAGCTACTATGGCTGATAGCACTATAGTGGACTGATATTTTTTTAAATTATATTTTTAAATAATACCCGTAAACTATGTGTGCGTACATAACATAAAGCACGGGAAACACATGATTTTCCATTCTCTTTTATAAGATTTAAAGAGCCAATGTAAAATATTACAGTTCATATTACAGCAAATGTTTGTTGTTTTGCTGGTTTTGTCAAACTGTGTATCTCGTCAAGAGACGATTTTTCGAGTTTTAGAAATTTTAGGAACTACATTTCAAATTTTGCGTTTCAACAAAAATGTATGCTAAATTTACCTCTAAACAATGATGTTATTTTGAAATAATCCGTAGAGACTTATAAACCAGGATTACACATTTTGTTTCCTAAAGTATTGGAGATAGAAGCAAAATAATAGGTGATTGACGGAACTAATTCCAACAAATTTTTGACATACTAAAAGCCTAGAAAATCTATTCATGCAAAGTGTGTTTCATCAAGCACGGATTATCAAATACATAAATTCTGTCTACTCCCGGCGCCTCCACCAACTGGAATTACCAAAGGGACGGATCTATAACCAATGTGTTTTTCCTGACTATTATCAATCAATGAACCAAATTTCATCTGTATCGGACTAAATCTGTGGATTTGCCGAGGTGGACAATTTAAGGCTCCACACAGAAANATAAGATTGAATCTTAAAGTATTTTAAAAGTATTTGCATTAGAGCAAATTTTGTCATTTTGATCTTTTTGGTGGTATATATTTTCTAATCAACGTTCGTAGGAATTAACATGTGACATGAATAAACGTAAAATTTAAAAATTTGCTGACTATGCGCAGCGTTGGCGAGGCGAAGCAAGTGACGTTTTTTTCCCTTCTCATACCGTCATCCATTTCGCACGAATTATCCTCTTCCTCAACTTCAGCGCGCGCTGAAAGGCTCAGCGATCGCCGCTGAAAGAATAGGTCTTTCATTACGAGCCGGCAATTGCCAGTTAGCGTCTCGGCGATAGTCAGCCGACTAAATGGTATTAAGAAAGTAAAAGTTATAATCCTCGCCATGTCGTGCTGTTCGTCGGCGCGCTCGAGACTCTGTTTAATGCGTTTGGACGTCAAGCAAAACTGACAACGATAAAGTGCCCATTTTTAGTAGGTACATATAACGACTGCCCAAGACGGGAATTAAAAGCGCGCGGCCAGGACACAGAGGCAGCCGGAAGTACGACGCATAACGCAAATGTGATTAAGCGCGACCCTCTCCCGTTTTTCCTTTGTTTTATCATTCGCTTTGCGCTGCTTAAATTGTGTCTTGCGCGTCTGCCACGAATTCGAATCGCCGCCACACTGGACGGGGAAAACGCGAAATGGTTAACGCGATTAAAGTCGAATGTTTTATTTAGCTGGTGCCGCCCAGCCGCCGCCCGGGAGGGTTTTAATTCAGTTATCGAGAATGTGTCTTCATGGGTTGATGTTTGTTGGGGTGGTGATGGGGGCCGCGATCGCAAACAATGCGGCAGCGACAAATATTTATCTTCGCGGCTTACGCGGGCCCCTTCCTGCTGCGAGTGCTTACATAGTTTGTGCATAGGTGCTTAGCATATGCCTCTGCCAGGCGCCAGGTAAACCGGGGAGCGGTAGATCCAGACTCCAGACTCCCTCCAGATATACCTCTACCTGGAGCGGCAGCGTGTCGCACAATTAATACCGAATGTATACACACATAATACATCGGAGCTAAAATGCTTAGGCGTAATAGCGACACCCAGGTCGCCCATTACACCGAATTCAAATTAAATTCTAATCGTCTTACTTATACCCCGCTGCTTCTACGCCGCCCGCTCATTCCAAGCTCACAACTCGCCGCCCCCCGACGACCTCTAGCTGCGAAGACAAAGCTGCTTGCACACCAAATGTATTCCATCTGTCGCACTTTCTTGCTGGCGCTTGTTGAGCTTAAAAACTAGTGATGTGGATTTCAATGAAAAATATGAATGTTTCTTAAATTTCTAATTTGAACTTTCAATTAAATTTATGTTTCATTTCAAACAATGAAATTTATAAAGCGCGGGATTTCCAAATAATTTAATATACTGCGATTAAAGTAAGCTGTCCGATTGAAACTGTTGTTTTGTTATTGTTCTGTACAATGTCAATAATAGATTAAACAATAACATAATTATAGGTTACAATCGGATAGCTTTCACTAAAATATTTGCTATTTATAGTAAAATAGTTCAAAAACTAAGTAAAATCGAAAATAGTTCTTAAATTTAACTTGCAACAAATAAAAATTTAAAAATAAACAAATATTAATATAATACTAATAAATATGCTGATTGTCCGTGAATATGTGCATTTATGCCACTCAATTTTTGCAAAGTAAGATAAGAGTTAAGTAAGATAAAAATTTGGAAAATTTGAATTTGGCGCGAATGAAACCTAAGTTTTTTAAGTTTCACTGAAGTTAGTTAAGGCTTGTTTCCAGTTCGCTTTTAAAAACAAATTTTTCGCATTTTATTTTGAATTTCAAAATCGCTGTAAAATTTCTACTTTTTCCGTTTAAACGCAAAAAGTAAGATCCTTGTCAACATTTTTTTAGAAAAGCGCGTTTTTTTTTGTCTGTTCCTAGATTTTGCTGCTACAAATAAATGCACTTAAAAGCTGACTGAAAACGGGATTTTTCGTTTAAAAGAAAAAAGGCGAAAAAATCGCTCTTAAAAGAGAACTGGAAGCGAGCATTTCAGAAATTTCATGAAATTGTAATTGAAACGTATCTCTATAAATCTCATTAAAAAAAAAGCATCATCACGCAAAAACTACAATAGCCAAGGGATCGCCCATGGGAAGGTTTATTTATGATCTTTGTTAATTTACAATATCGTTATCTTTCAGGAATTATGAAGGCTTTTCTCTCCCATATGAATTACATGTACCGTGATATAACTATAGGCAACTCATTTTACTTGCACGCAATAAATACGAAAACCTAGTTGGTAACAGCTTTTGTTTCAAAGCTTGTTGATTTTTGCATTGTGTTGTGTTAGTTTACCAAACGCAATCTCAACATTTCAAATCGAAAGAGAACTCACAAAATGAGTCCAGCAATAGCAGAAATAGTTTTACAAAAGAAGTGCAAAGGAAGTTCCGCGAAGTTATGTGTAACCAATATACGTTTTAGCTTTTAGTAAAATATAACCAATTCAAAGGGCCAACAATATACAATGGATGCGTTCCTATCACACCAGTCACGATTTCGTTTTCCTTTAATAAACCCATAATTTAATTATGTAAGTTAAACAACGTTGTGGCCGTTCAAAAGGCAAGATTTGGATCGGTTAATAAATTTAATAATAGTTGTTGAATCCCTGTTAGCCTATTGCTTTACTATAACTTTTGCTAAGATCAATTTGGGCTGTATAGCTCCGCGCTGAAGCCTACCAAGTTATCATTATAACTTTATAAACCGTTGAACTTACAACTTGCAGGCCTGCAAGATTTATCGATCGGCAGGACGTAGCGAATTAAAAGACATAAAAGACAGATCAACGACATGCGAGTCACATCGACGAAGTCACCTGGGGAGGACTCTGGATGGAAATTCGCGTAATTGCTTTTAATGAAATTTTATTAGCGTTTCCAGAAAGCGTACAATCGTGCTCGTGGCAATACCGGCGCGCGCGTCGCGATAAATAATTCGCCGGCGACAGCGTCTTCGAAGTGTAATTAAAGCTCGAATGATAGCCGAGCCACGAGACATGTATACAAGTTCGAAAGTTCCAAATGGTGTGACTCTACTCAGTGACTTATAGTAATGACAAAAAAAGTATGCAAAAGTTTTTAGGGGGCAAACTGCAACAATATCTCTGCACTCCACATCTGCATGCAGTCGATGGACTCGCCCCTGGATCTAGCTGCGTCTTGGCATCATGGCACTGTAATCGCAAACAAATGCACGTGATCAGTATCAGAAATATCTATATGGACATCCGGGAAAACATATGCACCTATTTCGGTTGTAATGCACAAGGGCAATGAATAAAGCAGCCTTGACAAGTACTTGGCATCCACATTGTGATAGTTCAGCATGTGGTACTTCATGCCGTTGTAGTCGCGGTACATTTTGGTGCAGCCGCTCAGGGGGCACGCATAGTGCGAAATCGTATAGGCCAGCGATCCTTCTTGCGGTTGCGGCTCCGGTTGCTGCTCCGGCTGCGGCTCCGGCTGCGGCCGCACCAGCGCCAACGGCTCCTGCTGCGGCTCCTCCAGCGACTCCTGCAGTTGCAGCGGCCCCGGCTGCTCCAGCGGTATTGGCCGAACCAGCGGAGTCAGCGGAGGCAGATCCAGCAACAGTGGCTCCTGCAGCGGCTCCGGCTCCGGCTGCGCCAGCGGCATTCGCCGAGCCAGCGGACGCAGCGGAGGCAGAGGCAGCGGCAGTGGCTCCTGCAGCGGCTCCGGCAGCGGCTTCGACTGCGCCAGCAGCATTTTCAGATCCAGCTTAGGCAGCGGAGGCAGACCCAGCAACAGTGGCTCCTGCAGCAGCTTCGGCTCCGCCAGCGGAGGCAGCGGAGGCAGAGGCAGCAGGATTGGCTCCTGCATCGGCTCCAGCAGCGGCTCCGACTCCGTCAGCGATTGCGGCAGCGCCAGCGGAAGCACCACCGCCAGCGACTGCGGCTTCGGATTCAGTGCCGACCGAGCAAACATTGGCTCCGGTGAGGGAGGCGGAGCGCGAGCGCCGTCGAAGGCGTCAGACGGCCCAGGCAATTCAGTAGCGGGAGGGGATGCCGGCTTCGGGCCCGCATCATCATCGCTGGAAAGTGCCAAGAGTTTTGTATCACGTCTCGCAAATGCTATACAGGGTGTAACAAAATAGGCGCATTTCCTCTGGAGGCATCATTGATGATAATTGAAGGGGTTGGGGAAAATTGTTTAAAAAATGTCTTTTCCTTCATGTCTTCGAGAAATGAACAATTGAACTTTCAAAAAAATGTCTTTAATTAATGGATAATCTACAAAGTGAATGCCCAGTAAACAAAATGATGTATCAGAAATGTACCAGCTATATATCAAAGTTGTACCAAACTTGTACGAAACTTGTCCTAAACTTGTACCAACAGCGGCTTCCTTTTTCCTTAAATGGTACATATCAGGTATATAACAACGTAATATATCTGGTACGTAAATATGAAACATATCAGGTATAAGGGAATGTTACAAGTATGGTATATGGAAAAAATCGTTCGGAAAAGAATTTTTTTAAACAATTTTCCCCAACCCCTTTAATTATCTTCAATGATGCCTCTAAAGAAAATGCGCCTATTTTATTACACCCTGTAATTATAAATAAATCTCAAACATACCCGTCCAAAGTAAGGTCAATTAGACTGCAGACTGGCTGAATGGGTTTGTTCGGCACTCCGTAATAATCATGTGCCGCCTGGACAGTTTCATCACTCCTCCCAGGATAGATCTGAGGGGCGTAGTGCATCTGCCTGTATCTGCTGTTGTAAAGTTGCAATTTTGTTTATTAAACATTGTGAGAATAGATCCGTTTTTTTTTAATCTCTATAAAAATGACTTACATGTTCATTTCATACTGTTGGCGTCGGTCTCCGAAACGACGCATTGGGCGATGATATTCCGGCAGTTGCCTCGGACGATAGTCTGCCTCGGGGAATAACGGACGATAATCTGTTCAGAATGTATCATCAATAATCGAAAAGTTTTTTAAAAAATCAATCAATTGATCCGGTTAAAAATGAACCGATCATGGCTTTCGGTCACTTTCGGTTCGATTCGGTTTGGCAATATCGCAACGTGATCGCAACAACTTACCGTAGCTGCATCCTGCAGCCGCCGGCGTCGGTGCGCGTAAGTTGGATCTACGAATTGGTGTTGATGGATACTGGTCGTAATGCCCGAATTGGCGAGACAGCCCCAATGGGACCTTTGAGCGGCCTGCAGCGGCATAGGCTGCAGCCGCACTATGCGGTCCCTGCGATCCACCCGGAGCTGTAAAAAAAAAACGTAAAATTCACTTACACAATTTCCGCCGGGCTATGAATTTTGATACTAACTTAAATGGACCACTTGAATATGCACAATCAAGTCCTGCATTTCTGCGAACTCCATTCCGCAATTCTTATAGGCACACTTGTGAAATAAATGACGGCTAGCCATTTTTACAGCTCAGGGTGCGAGAATATTAGAGCACGTCCTCACGCTGCGTGTTTAGACACGATTGTGAAAGCTTGTGACAAATAAACAAGCGTTTAAAACAATTGAATTTTCAAACAAAATGATAGCATGCCATGATCCTGAGGAAAGCGCCATGAGCGCCTCTGGTAGAATATCACTCAACTGATGAAATGTTCCTTGTTGACCCGTTGTGGCCGTTGTCGCAGCATATATTTATATATTTCAGACTTTGAATGAAGTACAACGATATATAAATTAAGCAATACAAGAGAGCAAGCAGAAGCATAAGAAGTTGGCAAAAGGATATGAAAAGATATTCTAAAGCATTTTCTAAAAATATGTTAAACATTTTAATCGCTAGATGGCGCAGATTGGCACTGTCGACTGTCAATTATGCAATATGGTCGCCGCCGTCGCCGCCGTAGCGACCACGTGAAGACGCATTCCGGCGAGTTTTTTACATTTGTACGCGATTAGAACTAGATGTAAGAATAGTTATAAGCATGTACAGACTCCTAAAGCTCGGGAACACAAATATCCAGCCGCTGCGCGGCGTGTCCTTCGCCCACACGCAACTAATCAACGAAAGAACGTGCACCCTCTGCCATCAGATACACCATGCCAGCCAAACACAAGGTAAAACCCTTCTTCCCGGAATGATATCCCACTGATATTATGCAACGCTCATCTTCCATTGTATGCCCTTTGCAGTGGCGTTCCAATCAACGCACACGAGTCCGCATGTTGCCCTCAGCAAGGGCCGGAAAAAGCGGGTGGTCAAGAAGAACTATACAGACATGCTAATTGGTAAAGTACATCCTTGGCATCCTTGGCATACAAATTGGTAGTCTACATGGTTACTGTTTGCAGTGAAAGAGTCGTCCGCCTCGGAGGTGAGAGCGAGAATCAAGAATTTGAAACCAAATGACATCAAAATGCTGGCTTTGACCAACTTGAAACTGAATGAGTTGTACAAACTGAAGGACTTTCTCAAGACACATCCGAATGGTGGAGAACTCACAGAGCATTCTTATAATAACCTGGCAGACTTCTCGAATATTCCATTGCAGGAGGAGGGTGGTAGCATAGTGATTGAGCCAGAAATAAAGGTTGAAAGTGAAGTGAGCAGCAAGCAATTGGAGACTGAAATGGAGGAGGAATTAGAAGCAGTGATTGAACAAACTGATGAGTTATTACACAAGTGAGTATTCCAGGTGTCCCAAGTTAAATTCAAACCTCTGTTTTTGTATAGAAATACTGTGAATTAAAAAAAAATTATGTTAATAAAAGTTGTGTATAGAATTAAAATTATTTTCAACTCTACTGGGTGCTACACAACGCAGATATAACAAAAAATAAAGTTTT
>JARJDQ010000653.1:0-18582 GCA_030264215.1 Geostiba sp. GC000077 | reverse complement strand
TTGATTTTAAAATGTTACTTCTCCCAATGATCACTCATGATGCCTACTAAGTATATATACCGGCATGTCATAGGATTGAGTGAAGTCGGCGTCGCAGTGACGAAGCGCTGCGCAGCGTTGCCATACAAACTATTGCCGTGGCATAGGATGTTTAAAAACGTACTAAAAAAAATGCACAAAATCATATTGACCAGATTTGTGGTGAATCTATTTGCATGCGTCGCGAATAATGCATGTTGTTTACATCCGTGGGGCAAGGTAAACACCGCAAAATAGACTTAGAAAACCAACACACACGCGGTAGTCGTCGTAGTAAACACCTATGATTCAGCACATACAACACTCACTCATCCAAACTCTGCCAATGAGTTATTCATTACAGCCTTCAGTTCTTCGAAGCGCGGCAAAACAGAAACGTTTACTTTCCGCTTCCCATATTTCCTCTCCAACATAGTCGAAAATTCTAAAAATCAATATTTTCACTTTATGCGACAGGTTTTTATGATTTTTATCGTGTATTTTTATATCAAAGGACCAAAGGAGTTTTCTCGGAATTTAGCAGTATTCATGGTGCATTTTGTTATCCACCCGGTTTTTGATTGATGTTTGATGTTTGCGCCGAAGCAGATTGATATTTCCGTCTATTTCGTGGCCGTGTATCCTCGCGACTCGCGAATTGAGGTGTTTTCACAGCCCGGCTAAAAATACAGCCCCGCCTGAGTCCTGACTCTATAATACAGCCATTAAAGCGCCACAAATGTGTTGATCGACTGTGCGAATGCTAAAAATCGCATATTTATTTGATATGCGCCGCGCGCCCGCTTCCTCCCTTCTGCAAAACTGGAAATCGATGCGCAACGCAATTTATTTAAACTAATCACCCTTGAAAACCGGCGTTCCCAGATTTATAAATAGTAAATGGAAGGCACTTCGCAAATAGCCATCATGCAGGCTTTGAAGTTGCCTTTTGTTTGATCCGCATGAAGCGGATTGGTGCGCAAATTGTACATTTACACACGCAAGGACGCAACTTTGCGCAGTTTGGTAATTTTCCCAACAACTTTGTTTGCCGTTGCAGATCTGCTCTACAAGCAAACCCTGACCGTGAACAACTCGGCGTTCGAGGTCGAAATCGTCGACGTGTCCAATGGGGAATTGAGCTTTCCGGAGGAGGCCATCTACTGGGCGGACGCCTGCGTCGTCGTCTACGACATCACATCGCGCGCCTCCTTCACGCAGGCGTGCAGCCTCCTTCAACGGGTGCAACAGTTGCGCAGTCAATTGCCGATGATCTACGTCCTCCTGGGGAACAAGAGCGATTTAGAGCACTTGAGACAGGTAAATATACACGATAGTGATGGCAAATTAAAAAAATACATCGATATATCATATCGAACGATACATCGCCTGCTCCAAATCGATATAAAAATAGTATATCGATATATATATATATCGATATATGTGGTGCTTCGCGTCGTACTCATCGGTCGTCGGCGTCGCACTCCTTCAAAATATGAGTGTCGATATATTTTTACCCGATATATCGGAATTATATCGATATATCGAAACATATCGGAGAGGAAGAAGCTATATGAAATTATCGATGTATATATAAATGTATCGATGTATAGTTTATATCGATGTATCGTTGAACGAAGGTTGCGTTTAAACTGTGCGCAGTGGAAAAACACACCAAACAGCTTAGATCTTCATTAGATTTCATTAGCCCGTTGTTTTTACGGACGCTTTGTTTTGGTTCTGTTTTTCTTCCACCGCGGGTGCGTTGACACTGTGGGCCCTGACGGGTGGAAAACAAACAGCACGTGGCGCGCATCGCCTTGTCGTATGTGTGATTATTACGTGTCACATGCTGAGTGACCCGCGTTTGATTTTTGCTTCTGCGCCGTGTTTTTCTACGCGCTACGCCGCGGAACGAATGCGGAACCAGCGAAATCGAGGAAAATTCCTGAACGTTGCACAACCACACGATGTGTCGCGCGCGCTGCTGCATTTCGTCGCGTTTCATTAAGCAAGACGTCGTTTATAATATCGAATGACAACTGGAGGCATTCTCCTGCGGCACACATGCTCGATCATAAAAAATCGGTTATAATTATCCCGGAAGCGAGTCCCGAGTCCAATTTTTATACATTTCCCTGGCGCCGAATTCCATGCGACTCCTACGAGATTTTTTTTTCCTGCTGCATTCTTTAGTGAAGCACATTTCGCAAGCGCTTGCATTTTTTAAACGGACTTCATTTAACAGTGGCGTACGCTTAGAGATATTTTCATAACTTACTCTACTTTGAAACGCGTTTTAGGACACTTTTCACCTCCAGATGTCATTGCAATGTAATGTATTTTATAAAGCGTCTTTTTTGCTATAAGAACATGGAAGGAAAAATTTAAAATTGTATCACGCGTTCAGGAAATATGACGCCTTTTTCATCGGGTGTTCAAAAATAAAAATAAAACATTTTTCATTATCATTTTTAAGTACTTCTGGGCACGATTCAAGAAGGGTGCATTAAAGTACCTAAAAGAGCGTCTCTTTATCTATCAAAATATTCAAAGAAACTTAAAATAGAAGGAAAATATTGAACATTTTCCAATGGATGTTAATGAAAGTTGTGTAGAATTGAGAGACGCACAACTTGAAATTATTTTCAACTATACTGGGTGTTACACAAAGCAGATATTACAAAAAATAACATTTTCTTAAATGAAATGATATTATATAAGTATGAGTATTGGGACACCCGGTATTGAGCGTTGTCCATCCTGTTGCAACGCACGCCCCTGCCTTTAGAGAGAAATCCAAATGAAACTAAACATTTTGTCTTTTCTTGTTACAGGTGGAGGAAGATGAAGCACGTGTGCGTATAAATCAGCAAAATGTCCAATTCTACGAGTGCTCGGTGGCGGAGAACACCGACTCGATTTACATCTCGTTCGACTACATCCTGAATGAATGCCGCACGCATCAGCAGCAGACGAACAAGACGCGCAAGTTCTCCGTGTCGAAGATGATCGGCACGCTCATCGGCAGCAACGGCAAGGTGTCGCCGAATTCGCATCCGCAAAGCGGCACCGTCGTCGTCTGCCACAAGTCCGACCTGTACAAGTCGCGCATCTTGAAACGGCGCGCCAACTTTACGGCCACTGCGTCTCTATGACCAGAGGAAAATGTCCGTTAAGCAGTGGCAGACAGCAACAACCAAAAATATACGCAAAACGCGCTCCTATATCATGACACTTCTCAGTTTTATGAGGAGATATACTTATTATTGTTCTTCGTTTTTTTAAATTTGAAATTTGAGCATATCACATTTACTTAAATTGCCATTTGAAGTTATTTCCTTTCGAATTGAGCTTTTTATTGAGTGCGTGGACGATGGAAGGAATTGGCTGTGATATTTATCTATTCATAATTATTTTCTATTTGATACAGATGTATTTATAGAGAAAACGCGAGCAGAAACGTTCATCCCCCCCAAAAAAGAATAGAATATAAGATTGTTAATGCTATATACCAAGTGTAGTGTAAGTTTTTCAAGTGTAGTCTAAGAATGTAATTTTTTATATTGTAACAAATATATTTGATAAAATGTTTAATGTCCGCCAAAGAACTGTGCGAAAATATGTCTCAAATGTCAAATATATTAATAAGTGTAAAATAATTATGCAAATCAAACTTTGACCTTGACATTTCTCTCATTTCGACTTCATTACCATCTCCCAATGATTTGATGGTTTTAACCGAAATTCTACAGCAAAATTTCGCACGTGAAACTTAATGGATTTCAGGACGTGTCAGCGAAGGCTCTCGCGTGAATTGGATCTGTTTAAGAATGAGCAGCAGATTGAAGCAGAACTTGAAGGATTGAATGTGGACGATGGACTTTCAGCGCATGATAATGAAACCTTTCTTCTTGCCAGTATGGTCTTTCTACAGCAGCACGCCAAGCGGAAACTAGCTGTATTCAATGAACATGAACTAGAGGATCATGAGCAATCATCTGATCGTCATCAATCAGGTAGGAAGAAATTCAAGCGTACTTATTCTAACATGCTGCTGTTTGAAACACCATCTGCGGGTGACAATGGCAAAAAGGAACGTTTCTACTTAAAGTTGAAAAACTCCGAGCGATATGAAGATGAGCTGCTGAACGAGACGATTTTAGTGCCTAGTGCTGCCCTCTCGCGGGAGCAAATGCTACCAGTGAAGGTGAAGAATCCCAAACGATTTCCAAAGCTCTTCAAAACCATGTCCAAAACAAAGACGAGTAACAAACGCAAAGCGGATGATGTCTCTTCCAAGAATTCCATTTTTAATTTGTTCAAAAGCACCAAACAGAAGAAAATTACCGAAACAAATGAAGTGCAGGTAACAAAGGGGGATTATCTTGATCTTCTTGATGATGGCAAAGCGGACAGAGCTTTCGGAGAGGACTGGACTTGTGAAATCAGACATAAATGTCAGTACCAACACAGTCCGCGACAACACGAACAAGAGCTTAAATTCATATCAAATTTAAATCATCCCAAGGATAATTCGTTGATTAAACATTCAATTCATCAAAAGTTACGCTCAAGAGAATCCTTTTCTTCCTCTACCAATGCTACCATGCATGATTTGTTATATGGGGACGCTTCAAATCATTATCGCAAACATGAACCCATTAAAATCATGACCCATGAATACTACTGTGTTGATAAGAGAAAAAAGCATAAAAAATTGAGCAGGCCATTATCAAAAATTTCCGTGTGTTTTGAAGAAGAATCCGATAGTGCTGAAGAGTGTACAGATTGCAAATATTCGAATCATAATCGGGTAGGGGTACAAAGTGAAAGGGTACATCCGTTAGATGAAGTGACGCCAACACAAAGTCAAATATCAGCATTTAGCAACTTCTCCGACGAACTGAAAGCGAACCTGTCACCCGAAGTCCTGCAGAATATCATATCAGAAATGATAGTTTTCCTGGAAGATGCGCCAAATTCGAAAAGTCATTGAAATAACTTATACTAAGCATAAAATTAATAAATTTTCAACATCAATAATTTATGTGATGTCTTCAAACCTTCAAAGACATTAATAACATTAATATGTGTGATAATGTGATGTATCGTGCAATATCAAAGAGATTCAGATAAAGGTATTCACCCACTGAAGCACTGAAGTGATGACATAACATGATTAATGCGTTATTTCACCCCTCACAATCGCAACCGCAACTCATGATTACAATACAGCGTTGGGCGGCAAGGGCAACAATATCGGCCGTAAAATAAGATCATAGCACACGCCGGCAACGATCGATTGCTATTTGCAATGTCATTTGTAATGTTTCCTTTTGATAAATTAGACGCGCACGTTTTATTCGCCGTCGCTCGACCGCGTAATCAACGGTTAAACGCGTGAACTTCGAATCGATGTAATTTATCAAATTCTCGGTCGTTTCCTTTACGCTTTCGGCACAAAGAAGTGCGCACAATGACACTGGTGATTGGCGATATTTAAATCGTCGATCACATTCCAGAATTGGCATAACAACATTTTAATAAATAAAAACACAAATAATTTTAATTTTTAATAAAAACATAGAATTTTAGTGTTTTGGCATGCAACTATAGGCAACCAAATATACGTGTCATTAGAATGACGTTAAGTTTTCTTATTTTTTAAAGTACGTTTTGTGTAGTGTTTGTGAATAGGGTGGAATTGGAACCAACCCTGTACTGAAATATATCATAGAGCATAGTCGATCAGGTAAACCCCCCGGTTAGCTATTGTGATCGGCGTTGGGGCCTTAACATTGTCATCGCTTTCAGCGTTGCGTCGGCGCTTTGCAAAGATAGCACAGCCCACAGCGTTCAGGTGTATTTAAAAAGATATAAACTTATTATGCGCGAGCATTATGCGGTCGAGAGGGTGGTGCCGGTGGTGCGTTCGCCACCCTGTCGATATAAAACGGCGAAACTTCAGCGCAGATAAATCAGTCAATTATGGACGCTCCTCTTGATCTGTCCCTCAAAAAACTCACTCCAACAAGTGGCAACACTTGCAACAATGTTGTACCAGTTGCATATTCAACGAATCAAACGTATAAAACTAGTGCAACGCGTAAAAGCAGTAAAACGTTGTTGTATTGCCAGTTTTGCTTCAAGCAGTTTGATCGACCATCGCTGCTAAAGCGACACATACTAACACACACAGGTAAGAAATCCCAAGTTTAAAATTCAAGTTTTGCGAATAATATGATTATTAGGTGAAAAGCCACATGTGTGTTCTGTGTGCAAGAAAGGCTTCTCAACATCAAGCTCCCTCAACACGCACAAACGCATTCACTACGGCTTGAAGCCGCACGTCTGCGAAATTTGCGAGAAGCGCTTCACTGCTAGTTCTAATTTGTATTATCACAAGATGACACACACCAAGGTACAGCTACTTAAACCGCTGCGATTGGCTGAATGTCAACATTTTCTGACATTCAGCCAATCAAATGCTAGAATTCACTTTTTGTTCTCGTTCGCTGAAACAAATTTTGATAAACAGATCAAGCCACACAAATGCAACGCATGTCCGAAGTCCTTCGCAACACCAGGTGATCTCCGCTCACACATGTACCTGCACGACGGCTCCTGGCCCTTCAGATGCGCGATGTGCTTCAGAGGCTTCAGCAAGTCAACGAATTTACGAAATCATTATATTGTCCATACAGGTAAACAAAGAAGAAACGATAAACTTAAAATTACAAATCAACAATACTTAAAGATACATCTGTCAACTTTTCAAGGCATACGGCAATTCGAGTGCGACATCTGTCACAAAAAGTTCGCCCTGCTGTGCAACTTGAAAGCACATAAGAAACTCCACTTGGTCATATGAGCAGGAGTATACAACAGAAAAAAACTCAAGACTAAACAAGTGACGGTTGAATTTTAATCCCCTCCTCCTCCTCCTCGTCACTCGTCACCTTGGCCTTTTTCGCGTATCTCTGCTCATCGTCAGCAGGCCTCTTCACCGGCGCACAGTCCTCATCATCACCACCCTCAATGAGCTTCTTAAACGCGTCGAACTTGTCCTTATCGTCCAGCAGGCTGCTCTCCGACTCTACTTTTTCAACAACTGCCAGAGCCGCCGCCGCCACCACCGGCGGTGTATTCAATGTCGACTGATTATACGCCGATGTGTCGATTTTTAGCACTTCTCTGAGCAGCATCGTCGCATACGACGACGATCGCAACTTGAAACTCACCACCAGACCCTTATACTGACCGTCTGGATTACTCTTCGGCTCATTGTGCTTGAGAATCTCTTCGAAATCGGATCGAATGAGAGTGTCATGCGGATCATTGTACTGAATCGTGTGCCATGCTAAATCCGTCGCCTTGCGAATGATTCTCCTGTAGTTACCACTTAATGTATAACATCTACAAAACAAAGCAATCAACAAAGAAGTAAAAATAATACTTATAAGGTAATCTGTAGTAAAGTTAATACTTGACACGTTGCTGCGGCATTTCAAGCTCCAGTTTATGCTCGCCCAGCAATTCCTTGTAGTAACTCTTGAGGTTTTCAGGATATGTCACGTCATACCCAGGTAGGGGAAGCACAACATCGTAAATTGTATAATTCGGAAGGTCTTCTTCAGTTAGAACCTTAACTAATCGTTTGTCCCTGTTCTCCGGGTCTTCCTCATCTGACTCTTCCTTGGCCTTAACCTCTTCCTCACATTTAGTGTCAATAATCTCCTCCCTTGCTTTGATTACTTTGGCATCTTCCACTATCTCAGTATCACCTTCCTCAGACAGACAAACCAAGTCACCTACAACTGGTTTTAGGCCAAAGTCTTTGACGCGCTTTGAAACAGCTTGATTCCATACCAAACTTTGAAAAGCATGAATATACATCAGACGCATATTTCTTGGAATCTACATGAAAAGAAAACAGGCTATAATAGTGTGTTTTTGAGGTTCGGCCGGTGCAGCGCGACACCAGCGCCACCTAGGACGAGTACTTTTATGGTTATAACGCATTCATAAAAGCACTCCTTTTCTTGGGGTGCGATAATAATTGTTTTGAATTATGTATGAAACCCTTACACATTCCAAAGCAGTAACAAAATCATTCTTTCCACACTTTGCAAGTCCATTAATCAACTTTGACTCAATAGTTTGATTAGAAGTCAACTTCTTAACAGCTTCCTTAGCATTCTGCGTCTCCTCATACACTTTCTTTGCCTGTGTGAGGTCACTCAAAGGATCCTCATGCTGTTTAGGCTTCAGGATCAAATTGCAGGCCTCTCTGAAGCTGCCCTGCATTAACTTTATACCAATCAGATGCGTTGGCGTGCTCTTATCATTACCGAAACGTTGGAGACCGTAATAGTTAATGAAACCGTGTTTTTTCAGGTGTTCCA
Source organism: Geostiba sp. GC000077 (assembly GCA_030264215.1). Classification (NCBI taxonomy): domain Eukaryota; kingdom Metazoa; phylum Arthropoda; class Insecta; order Coleoptera; family Staphylinidae; genus Geostiba; species Geostiba sp. GC000077. The sequence goes on along the minus strand of JARJDQ010000653.1, from coordinate 10,156 downwards.
AATGTGTGTTGATAACATCATCATCTACTTTTACATCTCTTAATGCAAGCCTGAAAAGGTTCCCATTGAGTTGCCCCAATTTTAATGGAGCATCTTTAAACTTGATGTTTCCAATCTTGATATTCCTGCACCTTTTTGTTCTATAGAGTAACTTTGATGGTTCTACTTTTTTGCAGCTTATCCATTGTGTGGTCTTTGCTCTCCTATCCTTCACACCTGCATAGTTAAATGCTGTGCTATTCATGCGTAGTGCCTCACTGATGTTCATTATGGCATTCATTGTGTCCTGGCATTCCTTGTAGAGCAGGAAATGTGTATAAATTGGAACTTGTGCTGGCCACTCTTCACTCCTGTCGTGTTTATCTGTAAAAGTAACAATCAACAAAAAAAGAATAGACTTGTAAACTTGTTCAGTGACATATTAGAATCGAATAAATTTGTGATGCAGTAAAAAAAAATGCAATTATGTAATAGAAGTTCTAATTATTCAAACTATTCAACTTTCAATTTTGTCCCTAGCTAGCACTGAGATGTATAAAGCAGCTACCATGTTTTTGGTGAAAACTAAACTCCCCCAAGCGATTTGTAGTGTGACTCATCAGGTAAATTTTCAAACTTTCATAATTTTTTACACCACTTAGGAGGCTTCAAAAAAATCTTGGAAAAATCTCCTAATTGTAACTTTTCACGAAGAACGACATACATTTTTTTCGGAATACCACCGAACAAGTATATTGTGAAACTATGAAACAATAGCAATATGTACATACTTTTGCCAGTCAGTCTTTTCAATAGAATAGTCTTCTTATCACCTTCCTCCACAGTGTTACTGATGATCTTTGAGTGAAAAATGGACTTCAATGTTTTATGAATTGTAGATCTGGATTCTTTATCATTGCTAGTAACATCTATGTGCACAGATTTGGTGTCATCAGTGCTCTCTACTAGTGCTTTGATTTCTTGCCACTGTTCCTCAGAGACCTCCTTCAGGGGTGATTCAGTTGGCACTTCAGCTCGAATTACTTTAAACTCCTCTGGCATGTTGGTATCAGTTAGTTTGGCGACGTTGTCGTCAAGATCAATTTCGTTCACGTGAAAGTCTGAATATCGTGCCTTGATCACTGCTGTGAAGCCATCCAATGCGCTGATATATTCTGTTATTCCAACTTCTACTTCTGTGAGCTGTTCTGGTCTGGGAAGAGACGAGTCTTTGGCGAATCGCGGTTTAAAACCGCCTCGTCCGCCTCGGCCGCCACGTCCATGGCTTCTACCACCGCGGTGATTGCCTCGGCTGTGATGTCCTCTTCCTCTTCTGAAGTTACCGCGAGAATTTCCACGTTGACCCATGATAACAAGCAACAACACCAACAACACCAAGAGCAAGAGGAAGTTTCTGTGAGAAAAACCGTTAAAAGTAGAAATTTCTTTGGTTATGTCACACTTTACACATGCGGCTTCCAAAGACTGCATACGGTGTGTTCACAGTGCAAATATTATATCCTCTAAATACTATACACATGAATATTCGTAAAATACTTGTCTCCTTTGTGATTTAATCATTAAAAACAAATGCGAACAGAATGGTAGGGTCGAGCATTAACACAAATCGCGATTTTTGTTTTTGACGGTGGTTCGTAGAACAGACATCGAACAGTACTACAATCAGGGACAATGAATAGTGAATACACGGTATAGCGAAAAATATCAACGCATGCGCACAGTGAATGTTGCGCATGCGCAATGCGCATGATCCATGACTTCTATGATAAAATGTCATCGCACAGCTGAACATCGGCCCCGAGGAATCGAGGACTCGACCCTCTTCGCAAACCGCTGAAATTTCAGCATTCGCGTTGCAGGCAAGTAGAAATTTACATAACATTCTCGCCGCATCTTGGTACAATGCTTCTCTCAAACGATTAGGCGCCTCTAGTTCCACCGGTGCGATCGGGAACAATGATTTTTTGACACGTGCAACGCGACTGGCATAACCTCAACGATGGCAACGTCCATTCCATTTGCTGGTGCGTATCTTTCAATTCATCCAATGATTACAATTTGGCGCAGGCATGTCATGCGGATTGCGTTGCAGTGCGCGGATCAACCGGTGTGCAGGTTGCGCGCGGTCCGCCTGCGTTCGGCGCCGTGGAAGACTTCCTGCCGATTGATTCGAAGTCATGCAGAGCAGTGGCCTTCTCACCAAATGGCCACTACATGGCCTATGCCTTTGGGCAAACACTGCGCCTGCTGCGCACGGACACATGGACTGATGTTGCTACCATTGAGGGCACCAAGGCCTACTTCCTAGTGTTCTCACCCCTGAGCAGTTACTTAATGACATGGCAGCCCTATGAGGTCACCAAGGACAAGGCACAGGGTGCTCCCAATCTGCATTTGTACAAAACTGAGACTGGAGAGCTGGTTAAGGGATTCATGCATAAACCTCAATCAAATTGGGAGCCCAAATGGAGTGATGATGAGAAGATCTTCTCCAAGCTGCAGAACAATGATGTCATTTTCTATGAGGACTGCAACTTTGAGAAGATTGTGCATAGAATCAACTGCTTCAAGGCGGCTTCCTACAGCTTGGCAAGCACTGGGAATGGGAATGCACATCACATCATTTGCCACATGCCAGGCGCCAAGGGCTCGCCGGCGTTTGCACGGCTCTTCGCCTACGGGAAGTTCGAGGCGCAGCAGGCGCTCGCGTGCAAGAGCTTCTTCAACGCCGACAGCGTCGAGTACTTCTGGAACAGCAAGGGCACGCATTGCATTCTGCTCACTACGACTGAGTTGGATAAAACCGGCAAGTCGTACTACGGCAAGCAGAGTCTGCACTTTCTCGGCACGAACGGCGCGACGAATGTGATCACTCTCGCGAAGGAAGGCCCCATCTATTCGGTGGCGTGGTCGCCCAAAGGGCAGGAGTTCTGCGTGGTATACGGCTTGATGCCAGCGCGCGCGAGCATTTTCAGCCTCAAATGCGAGGTGGTTTTCGAGCTGGGCGCTGGACCACGCAACGCCGTCTATTACAATCCGCAGGGTAACATTCTCCTGCTCGGCGGGTTCGGCAACCTGCGCGGCAGTGTCGAGACCTGGGACATTATCAAGCGGAAGCAGATCGGTACCTGTGACGCGTCGGACACGACAATGCTGGAGTGGTCCCCTGATGGTGTTCATTTCCTCACGGCGACGACTTCGCCACGGCTGCGAATCGGCAATGGCTATAAGATTTGGCATTATTCCGGCGCCCTTATGCACGAGCGGGAGGTGGAGGAGCTGTACGAAGTCGCCTGGATGAAGTTCGAACGGGGCGCGTTTAAAGACCCGACGATTACGGCGGAGAAAATCGAGAGCATCGCCACGAAGAAGGTGCAGGCCTCGGCGCAAGCGTACCGCCCGCCGTCAGCGAGGAATCGCCCAGGCGTCACGTTCAATCTGCACGATGACGAGGAGCCGTCGAATGCTAAGGAATCCGCGGTGTCGAAGGCTGCGTTGAAGCAGCGCAAGAAGCGCGAGGCGAAGAAGGCGCGCAAGGAGGAGGAGAAGGACGAGGAGAAAGAGATCAAGCCGCTGCCGGTGCTCAGCGCTGTGCAGGTGGTGCTGACTGGTGACGTTGAAAAGGACAAGAAGATCAAGAATATCAAGAAGAAGCTGGACGCCATCGAAAAGCTCAAGGGCGAGCAGTCTGCTGGTAAGCCACTGGAGATTAATCAAATCGCGAAGATCAAGGGCGAGCCCGACCTGCTCAAGGAGCTCAATCAGCTGCAAATCTAAGTCATGCATGTCTACATACAAATATCACATCAGGCCGATGGAAGCAACGCATCGCAACGCATACTCTAGATGTTTAGATGAACAGACTTTATAATGAATTATATTATATTTGTTTTACATAAAGTGTCATTGAAAATGGTTTTATTCTTGATGGGGATGATGATGGTCGTTTTGTTATTGTAAAAATACGAAAGGTGCTAATGCGCGTGCCATAAACGCACTTGTCCTTTGCGTCGATAAAGGTACGTTTCCATGCATGCGTAAAATGACGCCGTGACACAAGATTTTTTTGGATTTGCACTTTCCATTGACTTTTGTCACTAAATTTTTGGTTTTTCCAATATTTTTTTGCTTAATTCCAAAATCTTGTGCAAAAGTCAACGAAATATGTAAATCCCAAAAGCTAATATCGTGGCGTGCATGAAAATGTACCTTAAACACGCTTAAACGACATTTTTTATAATTAAGTCCAAGCTGTTGCAGAAGCTTTAATTAACTTATCAATTTAGTTTAGTTTAGATATAATCGGCAGTCTTTACAAATTTACTTAGAGATAGAGCGGGGTTCATTAAGACCATTTAAGCCAGTTTCCGATTTAAAGCCAATTTTGGCGTAAATTTGGTTGCCTATTAAAAATATCTTCAACCTAATTTTGGAAAATGAACCACAGCTTCACAGCTGCACATTCTGAACAAAAGGTGATATTTCGAAAATGTTGAGGTTGTTGACATTTTTTACATGAGAAGAGATTTTTACCATTTGCCTCTAAACTTGCCGCTGGTGGCGCCACTGTGACATAACGAAACGAATCAAACAAATCTCAGCTATTCAGAACTCCCGCGTGACTTTATGTTTGATTCGTTTTCTGACACCAGACGGCGTTTGGTTAAGTTTAGAAGCGAGGTTGCCAAACTTACACCAAAAATGGCTGCCTTTACAACTAGTCGTTTGTGATCGTGCGATCACGTGAGTTAAATGTTAAATTATCACAGAATTTTGGGTTTCAACTAATATCTAGCTATATCAACATTTACGTTATCATTTTCAGACATATACTATGTTCACTGCATTTCGAACGACGAATCATTAAACAAATTTAAAATAATGATTAGTGGATTGGTACACTTGGGTAGGTTTCATGGGTTTCACATTTGATTTCACTACTGGGGGTGTGGGGTGTCACGTCACAGGTCACAATATACAGATACTTTGATATTTCCACTAAAAGTTTGCTTCTCTACTTTTTATACCTTTTATACTTGATAATCGCGTGACTACTTTATGTTTATGCATTTGTGTGAGGTGTGAAGTGTGCTTAACATGTCTACTAAGATGTGATGTGATAAAATACGACAAATTCGTTTCCTTTGACCCTTTGTATAAGTACACTGTATAAATATTCTTATTTGTCGCGCTGCAAGTCTTTCATTTCATGTATTTTCTATTCAATTCGCGTTGAGATTCAAAATTCGTTATTTATCCACATTATACAAAGTAGAAAGTATACATTATTAAAATAATGTTACTGTTTTGATATCTTTGTGAGTAAAGATATGTCAGAGTGATAGTGATAACTTTTCTGTCTTAACATATAGGTTAGTTATCGTTTGACAATAATTATTTCGGTACTGCAATACTGTTCGATTCGATTTCGTCGTGTTTCGTGTTTTATGTAATTTCCCCTTATAAGGCCGTTCGTTCGTCGTAGACAATCACTGCTTCGTTATCAACCAGCGTATCGGTGTCTTTGTGCAGGTACTGCGACTTGCTGAGCGCGATGATTGCGGCTTCGTCGTTGCGCATTCGATTTTTACGCTTTTTACTAAAGTTAACCTAAAACACGAAACAAGGTAGCAAAACGTTAGATGAAGGTTAGATGTTGCTTTAAAAGTACAAAATGGCCGACATGGGGGCGGGGCAACTTACTTTAGCATACAAATCGTTTAAATCATCTTCAGTCGACAGCGGCCGTGGTTTGTTGCGCACCCAGGCTGGAAGACTGCGTGTTTTCAATGCGCTCGAAGGTGATCCATCTTCTTTACCACCCACTTCATCTAAAACTAATGCAAATTATGAGAATCATGAGAATAATGATGAAATAGACTTTGTTCAGTTACATCTTACAATCCTATACATTTCTTGTATACTATAGTCAAAGAACATACAATTAGGACCCCAGCAACCTAATATTTATGTTACAGAAGTACATATTATTTAAACTATTCAACTTTCAATTTTGTCACTAGATGTTGTAGTCGTAGTGTAACAACACACATCCATATTTTCGATAGGCAACCACACATACATATTATATCCGATGGCTCTCTGAGGGAATGCTTTATTCTGATTGGTTCTCTCAAGGTCATCTAGTGCGCGGTGTAATCTGCCGCACTTGACGGAACACAGCAAGTTTTGATTTTCCAGCCATAACGTGCCTTAACGATAACGAGATATTGAGGAAAGCATCGAAATATCATTGAACGTTTATTGTTCTCAGTCACCATCGCAACTAACAGTCAGTGCAGCCAACATGTTTTTGGTGAAAACTAAACTCCCCTATGCGATTTGTAGTGTCACTCATTGATGGGAACATTTTCAAACTTTCAGCCCATATATATTTTGGGAATACCACTGAACAAGTCTATTGTCGCTGATGCTACTGATAACTTACTGCTACTTGATGCATATTGTCCTTGCGGTGAAAACTCGGAGATCTCCGGCATGGGCACCTGCCTCGTACCGTTGCTCACCACATACCCGATGGGTTGACTCAGCGGTCGTTGTTTTCTATTACACGCACCATTGCTGGCGCTGGTGCTGGCATACTCGACGGTGTCCGCCCCCGGCACGCTGCTGCTCCGCGGCACCGGCGGGCAAATGCCGGGGCAATGCGTGCACTGGAGGTTCGTCGAGCTGGGATACCATTGCGAGCTGGCAGATGCCGACGGGGTGATGATGCGGTTCGAATAGCCCCAATTCAGGCCCGGCTTTGGCTCGGCGTACACCGCCGACTGGCTGTGGCTGGGGGTGCGAGCGTCCGTCATCGGCGCGCCGTGCGTCGTATCCTTCACGCGGCTGCCTGCAAAAACATTTCAGGTTTCAATTCCGACGCGATTAGAAATCGGCGGCGCCGCTGATGAGAAACTAATTCAATTGCAAACCCTGCTGTGCGGCTGTGCAAATTGCAAAAGTTGTGTCGTGTCATCAAAAAAGTAATTGCAATTGGTACCACTGCACATTAGGAAATTGTGTAATTTCCTCTTTGGTACACCTTAGAAGTTAAGGATATCTTTAATTTTGTATAATTTGCTCCCTGTTCCCTTTTTGTTTCTTTTTCAGATCAATTTAAATAGTTTTGCGAAAGTCTCAGCTGCAGTTAGTGCTTTTTGTGTTGTTCCTGCGTCGCGGTGCTTTTAAATTTTAATTAAATCTCGTTTTCTATTAGGAAAGTTTCGCGGTGCTTCACGCTACTCTAAACTTTGTAACTCCAGCAAACCAACTTAAGCTGTTTCTTATTCTATTCTGCATGCAAAGTTCCACGTTACACAAACTTGGCAAGTTCTGCAACCCAAGCATGCAGGTATATTTAGATGAAGATGCTACTTGCGGTTGGTATCAAGGTATCAGAACTATCAGAACTTAACCTATAATATTTTGTTTCAATATTCACTTGTTTGTTGAATGCGGTGTTGCCAAACATATGAGACTTACAAAAGTGTTTCTCCTTGCGCGGCATGATGCAGCAGCGGTAGATGACGAATGCGAAGAAGATGCAGACGATGAACGCGGCGCCGCAGAAGACGGCCGCGAGGAGCGGCAGTCGGTCGCTCGGTACGCGCCAGCCGCCACGTGGTGCCGATGCGGCCGTCGGTTTAGGCCACATGCTCGCCGTCAGCGTGACCCATTGCTGCTGCAAGACGTGCTTTTCCGGCTGATGGGAGCCCTCATCACCTGCAATCACACAAGCAACATCATCATTTTCAATGCATTTGCAAACTCTGTAATCGTATATTACGCAACTAGGGAGGCAAAATGATATTTTCTCGGTGTGCTGCCACCTTGTATTGAAAACAGCAACTCCGCAACGCAACTATGTTACATTCTTATGTTGCTGGCGCCATCTGGTATGGAATAATTGTCTTACTAAAAACGTGAAGTGTTCAATACAATTAGAATAAAATTGCAAAATTGCCGAACAATTGGACATGAAATTTTCAATTAAACCTACATACTTGGCTTCGCCGTGAACGAGGCGCACGTAATTTCGTGAAGTGGCGCGCGTGATGAAAATCGGAAGAAGCGCGAAGCAAAATCAATTAATTTAAGGGTGGAATTAGAATTCCCGCTCTGCGCACTATATTCACATCCGTATACACCGATGCAGGAGCACCAGATGCACCTAATATACTAGATAGACTTAACAATTAAGGATCTAGTGCTGTAGAAATACACTTTTGAAATCTTGGAAGTGGTTTGTAGTTTCTGTAACTGTACGAACATTACAACCACAATATTAGTTCAATTTGAGAGGCAAGTTTTGCGTTTGTTATGCAACCAACATTACCAAGCATGATGTGTTGCCTACCGTGAACTTATCGAGACGCATTACCGTTGGTGGCGCTAGTGTAGCACAACGATCAGAGTCAGTAGAAAGACAGAGTAGCGCATTCAATGATACTTTTATGGCCTTATGGACAAATCCATATAAAGCAGCCATTTTTTATCAAAAGTATATCAAAACAATGTTTCTTTCGAGCTTACATGCCGAGTTTCATGCATATTCCTGTGACTATAGGCAACTTTAATTGCGTTTGATACAAAATGGCGTCAATCACAACTAAACGAAACGAAACGAAACGAGTCAAACGCAAGATTCTGTAAATAAAATCATTGTGAAGCGTTTTTTCCAAAGAGCTAAATGTCTATCATCATCAGTATTAAACGTAGAGTGCACGCCTGTGCTTTGCGAGTCGTTTTATGTGCTTATTATCCTGTTTTGAAGTGTTTAACGTTAACTCTTAATTCCAACCTCCAAAAATCAAAAGCTGGTTGTGACTTGCGACCAGACAAATTCGAGGTGCCAGGTGTGTTGCCTATCATGAAATATAAACACGCAATAAAGTACGACAGTACGAGCAGTTTGTGTTGCCTAAATTACAGGTTTATGTGCTTTGTTGTGGGGTTTTTATACCTGATAATGTTTGTAAAATGAAGGTATAATTTATTGGTAATTATACTTACAGTTAATGTTTACTGCAAATTTGTATTTTAGCAATCGTAATCTACTTGCAGCACACAGCGTTCAACACTAAAACGTTCGCGTGAACAATTGCGGTTTGCAGGTGGCTAATGTGCCGTAAAGCTCCCAGGCCTCGCCTCCCGCAGGATAGCATGATTCTCCTCGTTCGGGCGCAAAACCCGCTCCCCCAATGCAATCGCCTATTAAACACTCTGCATGCTTCAGCGTTTCAGACTGAATTCCGCATTGTTATGCTTATTTACGGCCACTGTGGCCACAGCGGCTACAGTTTAATCACTAACGCGTATTTCTTGCTGCATGTACCCTAATTTCAACTTCCTAGAATGTCTGGTGCATGGATTACTGATAACGGTATGTACAATGTGAAAATCTATACTATTTTAAACGAACGGACTAATGCACAAGTGTTTTTACAGGTTAATTCACCAGTCACCATTCACGTCAAGTTGCAGCATCATTAATCTAAATGTGAAGGGAGATGTTAAGCCTCCGTTTTCGCACTTCATTATCATCTCATTTATTTTGAACACTTTTGTGGGCTCTAGGCCTGTGGGCTCAATATCTTAGAACGTAAGAACATCTCATGATGATGCTTTTGTGTGGAGCTCCCGGCACCCGGTGCAAATCCAATCTGAAATGATAAATGTCTCAAATTTAAGGTTATGTAATGCCGCGACCACCAACCAACACTTGTGCACAGGAACAGCAAATGGCGGTGAGTGCTTGAACTTTGCACCTATACAATCCTCCAAGCACAGGGAAGGAGGCAAAGTTTTGTTCGGGCAAAAATAAAGATTCATGGCGATTGCACTTTGTCGAAAGGTAGGAAATGATAACAAATGTGAAAGAATATGTTTTCGTTTAGGTTTAGGTTTTGGACCTTTGACCTGAAAATTCTTGTCTTGAGTATCAAGACAAGATTTTCTTTGAGTTTTGACTTGAAAGCAAAAATCTAGATATCGAATCAAGAATTATTGAAATTTCAAGACTCTTGATTTCTTTTGGCACCTCCAACTTTTAAGCATCGGACCGAATACGAAACAAAATTTGGTGCAATACGAGCGACTGTGACAAGTGCAACGTCTAATGAGCACAGGGTCATATCAAGAAATCTTGAAA
>JARJDQ010000649.1:0-10359 GCA_030264215.1 Geostiba sp. GC000077 | reverse complement strand
TTTCTGGAGATTTTTTTGAGACTAACCCCAAGTTTCTACGACTTCCGGTTTGGCCTGGGAATTTCTGTCACTTAGTCAGTCAGTCAGTCAGTCTCATCCGATTTTATATATATAGATTATTTATAAAGTTACCTGGCGTTTTCCCGCCAATTTTATTCCACCCTGTATTTGTATATGGCATTTTTTTGAGCGATCGGTTGGACGAACCGGATCACTTAACTCGTTTTATATTACAGTTTCTCACGTCCATTTTAACTTCAATATCTGCTTTATAAACACTTGTATGGTCAATTCGATCAGTAGTGGCGTTTGAGAAGGGTGCTTTATACATAAAGAATACATGATCACCATGGCAATCACAACGTCAATATTCATCGAAGAGGCTCTACAATATAGACCAGTGTTTCCCAACCGGAGAATCCCCAAGGGGGTCGCGGACATATTCTATGAAGGTTGCGAAATCACGAATAATTTTTTAAATATCATGGGGTCTTTTCACTAGTCTAAAGTTTGTTAAATCAACTCGCTTGCTTTTAATGCTTTCCGTCTGTAACCAACTTGATTAAGGGCTTTACCTAATTTAAGCGTGGAGCTAAGTTGCTCTAACACTGACTATTCTCTTCAATATATTATTCACAATTTAAATCAGTTTTGATCTTCGATCTTCTTTTAGAGAATTTCGAGAATTCCATTCGTTGCTTGGTTATGGGTCAATGACGTCACGATCCCAACAAATATAAACATTAAAACCAATTATCTCCCTTAAAAATCATCAAATCAGAAAACGGAGACCTCTTGGTATGTTAGTTTTCATACTTTCAGCCAAGATCGATTAAAAAAATTGTGAAAAGTGCCGATCGTATAATGATGTTTGTTTTATTATGAATTAGGAAGAGTGGGAGAGAGAAGAAAGGATGGGAAGCACTGATATAGTGCCTATATAATCGTATCTGCAGACATTGCCCATTTATAGAAACAGGTTGCTCTTCTCGAAATTTATACAGGTCGCTAATTTCTATTTTTATCATTCTACATATATTCTGGATTCCACATACTGCATTCCTCATTTGCATAAATGATGATCAACTTCCACTCTTCCATTCAGGAAAGTCAAATATATTACTTCGAACTATTTAGTACGGAATGCAATAACATGACTGAACATATTTCATCAACAAACATTCTAAGGGCCGTCTTACACGATACGTTTTATTGCACAATTGCACGTACAATTTCTTCGTAACTATGGTAACCAACAAATGAAACCATGGTAACGATTGTTTGTCAGGGCCGTATTACACGATACATTTTCTTGCACAATTTTATGTACAATATATGTCTTTGTAACTATGGTAACCAACAATTGAAACCATGGTAACGATTGTTTGTTACCATAGTAACCAAGAAATTGTACGTGGAATTGTGCAAGAAAATGTATAGTGCAAGACGGGCCTAAGACTATAACTAAGATGTACTATGCCCTCAAGATGAACGTTTGCCTCATAAAAGCTCTTTTTGGGGAATTCCTTATTGGTATTGTCGTGGCTAATGTTTGGGCGCATACTGTTTGGCGACAATTCTTACTTCCCCCAAGTGCATTAGGATTAAAAATAGGCGAACGTTCATCTTGAGGGCATAGTACATGTACTTTTAAGAAATGGTCAAGCACAACTAAAATCAAATTACGTAGTCTTCAAAAATCGTGATCCAAGATTAGCATTCATAATATCTTGTCACTACCATTGCACACTTGTCAAAAATATATCCTTTAAAAAACCATTTGTTTCACTCTCAACTCGCATACGAATTAAATTCACGTATGTATTTATAGTGGAATAATTGCCCAACGATATTAACCAATTTAGCACTTAATCGCGACGCACGCCAGCAACGAGGCGACGCCCATTATTTATATTCCAACTCCAATTAAGGCTTAAATAAAATATGCTGTTGCACATTGATCCAATTTGCCTGTAGTGGTTAAACCAACGTGGCTAAAACCAACGCATAATTATACGCTATAGTTGGCAGTCGTGTTGTCGGATTTATTACGTGAATAATGTAACAGACCAGTTCACTATTCTACGTTGCAAAAATGAGCGAAATGAACTACAACTCAAACACGTACTCATGTGTGATACATATACTTAAATGAGTATATTAGGTACTTAGTTCTGGTAGTTCTGGACGCAATCGTGATTTATTCATTTTGGTGTGATTTATTTCCACCTTCACGACGTTTCCAAACTTATACAAACTTATAAAATGTCTTGAAATGTATGTACGAGACATTTGAAATATTGTTTATGATAGTTGCAAAGTCTAACAATTTCCACTAGTTTTTTTTAGGTCAAAATGAAAACGAACCAATTAAAAATGAATTGTTTTATAATTCTTTTGGTTGGTGTTTATTTGCAATGAAAACTCGACACTCTGCGTATTTATAATTTATTATGCTACTACTATCGCATTTAGAACATGGAGATAAATGAAGTCTGTTTTGAGGTCGGATGTGTGATGCAAAACGAGGCAATTTATTCGATTTTTCGCATAATCTCGTTCATTATACACGCAGCTCACATGCGCACATGCTCACATCTGGTTTGAAGTGAGGTGAGAGATTCTGCGGTAATCCTATTTCCAGTATCAAGAATAATAAATAATTTATTAAAATATTTCAAGCACCATGCGTTTTATGTGTTTCGCCTAGTAAATTATTGCATCTTCTTTTCTTTCACTTTTCACTCATCTTCATTTAATATACATGTATTCTACAGGGTGTTCAAGACGAAAAGTCCGATACACAAAGGTTCAATACTCAATGGTTCTCGAGATATACCTCTTTGAAAAAATGTTTACAGCTTAAATTTTGTATGCGATATTGCGTTATCTGGTTCTTTGACGAATAAATATGCTAAGAATAGTGTGCTTTGACAATGCATGTTGTTAAATTGAGAGGAATAAACTAACAATTGTCGAAGATACAATACCCGTTTGGGGACAAGTTTCGAACAAATTAGAAATGGAACTGCATTCAAACGAGTCCGTGAATCCCTTCGCCAACGACATCAACTGTGCATACAAGACGATAGACGATAATTTGAAAACCTTGTTACTGCAATAATTGGTTAGTTACAGTAAAAAAAATTTATAATAGCCTTATCTTAGAAGGAGTAAATAAACATTTCAAAGGGGTATATCTCGAGAACCATTGAGTATTGGATCTTCGTGTATTAAACTTCTTGTTTTGATGTCCCCTATCACCCACCAAGCTCTGTAAAGTTTCTTTATTAACACCCTGTATAGTATACTTGCCGTTTTTCATTTCAAGGCAATTTAATTTTTATTTATTTTTACCAGCCTTAAAAATAAAGTGAGCGCTTAAGCTTACTATAACATAGCGCTAGGACCTATTTAAATTTGAAAGTTTACTTGGCCTAAAAAACTTATAAACAATTAAATAAATCTCGCTGCAGCATTTGGTGCTAGGTGCATACATGCTTTCATATAGATCCCTCGTTTTTGCAGGAAAGCACACCTTTGACAATTAACAGCTCAAAAGAAATATTATATTACATCTGCGAAATTTAATAAAACCCAATTTGGTACATTTGTTATTGCCATATTTAGAATTTATAGCGTATGCTGAAGTTCCTTCACAAGGATTGGCACAGCCTGCGAGACATGTAGTATCTCTAGAGGTCTAGAGGTCAAATGTCAATTATTCCTCAGATAGATGTATTATTCGTGTATTGTCGCACGTTCGTCGCTAGGACAAGGTTGACGATGAATAATGTCTTTCCGGCAATGACAATCTATGGCTTATCCATTATCGCTGAATGGGACTCACGTAGTGAAAATACGAATTAAATATTGTTTACTACATTCGAAATTGAAGATACATACATAAAATCTTAGTTTGAAGTTGAAGTCTAAGATAAATCTCTGACTGAGAAGTACCTTGTATACGACAGATTCTAAATGAAGTTTTAAATTACTGAGAGAGAAATTGAATACGTTTATTTCCTTCGTCTTGTCAATGACGAAAATGTTTAATGAAAATTTATAATATGACTTTAGAATTTTCAATAATATTTTTCCTGACTGAAGTATACAGGGTGCGTCTGACCTGCGGGTTTTTTTGATTTTGGATAAAAATATAAATAATACCAAAAAAATATATAGATAAAAGTTAAGCATGCTTAAAATCTCTACAACCCTAAAATAATTTCAGTTGTACAGGTTGCATAAAAAAGATACAGCCAAAAATAACTCTTTTAAAAATGGAATTGTATACTTTTGATATTAAATTCTAATGCACATTTTAAATAAAAACATATTTCCGTTGAAAGATTTTTCAATTCTGTCTGAAATTATTTAAGGGTTTTTATCATTATTTTCGATTTCTATCCAAAATCGAAGAAACCCGCAGGTCTGACTCACCCTGTATATATTCATTTGTGGTGATTTTATATTTTACGCCTAGCATTTGCTTCTACATTTTTTTGCAGAACATCATAAAATATTCCCACGACTCCAGCACAAATCAAGATTCAAAATCAAGATAATCGAGTGGTAGTGACTAGAACAGAACGTGAGCAGCGAGTACAAGGTTCATCATTTTAATTACAAATTACAATTACTTAGTACTTTGTAATGAAATAAACATTATAGATGAATAGATCAACGCGCCATAAGAAGATTAATCACGATTTAAAGTTTTCGAGAAAAATATATAGGTACGTAATTTACACTTAATTTTCATGATCATTTAACTTTTACCTGAGCCGATAACTGTTACAATGTTAAACGTAGAATTCAAGAATAGACACACCAGCAGCAGGAGCAAATTTAAGAATGGAAGAATAATGGGAAACTTGCAAGATTAGAAATAATTAAATATTCTAGCATCTAGCATGTCACATTGTTATAGGTACGTACTACATGTAATTGTAGACGTACAACAATAGGATGCGGGTAATAAGATAGAGATTATATTTAACATTAATGTGATAAATAGAGATAGGATCACAAAGCAGTGCGCTGCTGAGATTTTGCTTTCCTTGTGGCTTTCTGCGACGAGGCGACGTGACGGTAATGTTGCAAACAAATTAAGCACCCAGCAAGAAAGATTACTTGTGTACAAAGAATGCACACCGTGAGATGACCGATAACGCTTTCGCAGAAGCTTCCAATGTAAATTTTAGCTTTTTTTCTTGTTGCAGAGCTGCTTAGTCATGCTTTTTTGCAGACAATGTACGCCACGCCGTCAATTTGCCCGCAGGAAGCGGATGCACAGATAAACTATTATTACACTCCGATAAGTGATAATAATGTAACATTTGTCTTGTGTCAATGCTTTTCAGTCACACAATTGTTTATGTTAAAGAATGCAATTATTATTCAGTGTGGAAATCATGCAGCCGAATATAGGAGAATGGCATGTTCGCTTTTCGCTTTCCAACATTCTCAATGCGGGGCACCACGGCGCGCACTCCGACACGGATTCAAGGCATCGACTGTAGGCAACCAACAATGCATTTACAAATCAACAACTTTTGTTTTAAAAGTTTAGTAAGCCTATTTTACCTTTACTTGAAAAAATTTTGTTCAGAGATGATAAAATCGTCATTTTGAGATATGATATCCACACTATAATAAATTCACATACGCAGTCTGAAGTTGTATTATTTCTAATTTTCAATATTCATACAAGAAATTGTTTCTTCAATAACCTCAAAGTTCACTGCTTTTTTAGAAGCTTCGCCGTGCACTTTACGCATTCATATACATAAATTACTATGATTTGTCTTGATTAGGCTTAGTGCATTAATATTGAATTTATACGATCCATATTCGTTTCCCTCAAGCAATTGCGTTAACAATCGAGCAGTAGTCATGGGAATTTCACTTGTTCTTGAATTGTGTAATTGGGTTTGGGTCTATAGTCTTTTTTTACTGCCAGTAGTCTTTACTTGGCTACCTGTTGTTACTTCTTGGAATAACCAGCGAAAGAACAGACATTTCTCAAGAAGCAAGAATTTATTAACTTGATAAAACGAGTCAACTAATTGCACAAGTACACCATCTTTGTTATTTTGAAGCATTTTTAAAATCAGTTTTATTGAAGGCAACATTCATACTACGCTGCATGGAAATCACATATTTTCTTATAAATATCTATATGTATAATTAGGAATATGAAATGAAGATGAGAAAATCTTCATGTGAGTGATTGGACACATTGGCGCCAAAACCCACTTACCGGATGAATGTGGCAAAGAAAATAATACAATCTTATTGCATAATTTCTCAGCATTTCAAAAGCACGTTCAATACATTTTCAAACCTGAATATTTTCTGATTGTGGTCTTGAATTATTAGTTCATAGAAAATTCCATATAATTTTATCGCCTGGAAGCGATTACTCATTACTTATGCCATCCATTCCGGCATCATCTGCCGCTTACATATACATACACACACACCACTTGAAACTAGTTATTAATAACATGATTATTAACTATTTGCAGCTTGGCACTAGCCGTCTGAATTCATCTTTATTCCGTTCTACTCTTGACTGCTCTTTGTGCTATTATTATATTTATTCAGCATTGTATCGACCCAGAGCGTATACCAACCACTTCGTTTAACTTTGTATGGTGGTATGCACGATAACTTTATTGCAAATGCAACTGCACAAGCGGTGTATTTTTTACGCATGACCCTCTGCGTAGGCTTCATTCATGACTTCATGGCTGCATGAATCGAGCATCGCCTTCATCTTTGTTCGTTTCCAGTTGAAAGTTGAAATAAAAGTAACAAACTGAGCATTGACTGACCAACAACTTCTGCCACAGTAATGACGTGTTTGTTCTACTGAAAATACGTTTCTTTGTTTGATTGGTTTTCGTTTTATGTTCTGCACGCTCAAAACCTATTGAGCAGTAAAATGAAATGATCAAATACGAAATTTCAATGCAAGTTAAAAATGGTTGAGTTAGCCTTCAAGAAATGCTGTTCCACAATTTAATACAATGCAAAATTTAGTAGAAAACTATGAAAACTATTGATTTCAAATTAGAACAGTTGAAGATTCTATATAAAAAATGAAAACAGGAAAACAGCTATAATCCCTATTGTTATCCAAAAATTTGTTATTTGAAAATTCAATTCGTTTTAGTGGGTGTAGCCAATGGATCAAAATGTGTAGTAATACATTTTATAATCCTTCATTTGGATTTAAAATTTTTCAAAATTGTTATTAACTGTTTACCGGACTCCTCAGAATCTTTTAAATATGAAACACGTGCTCATATAATGATCCTCTGCCCTATCCAGAGGAATACCGCCATCATTGGATTACCTGCTCCTAAACACCTAAAACAAACAAAATAGAAAGACATTTCCTATCCATGGTTTATACCTTTGTTACATGGTTAAGATGCTGCATTTTTATTTCATCTTTTAGAGAATTGCGAAATACCTGTGACAATATACAAGATGAGCTTCAATTGAATTGAATAGATGAGCAAAACCATATACAAAATGGAATTTGCAGTAAATTCCAGTAATTGAATAGAATTACAGTTGGATGCATTCCTTTCAAAGTTGTATTCAGTTCTAGAACTGAAGCGTTCTGTTAAATGTTTGGTAATCTGAATCTGCAGTGTCGAGAAATAACCAAATAGAATTAAGAGGCAAGCACTGGTGTCTCTCTATAGAGACATTGCGTTGGATTCTCATCAATGAACTGAACGATCAGCTACGACAGCTACGAGCATAATATTGAATATCTTGAGAATACCACTGTAGAGATTTGTCACACTCGTACTATAGTTCTCATCGATTTTAGGAACAGTACGGAAACAACAACTTTTTCAGTGGCATTTCAGTGGCAACCATGGAATGATGGAATTCAGAGCATTTCAGGCGTCCAATTGGACACTGGACTACAACACTTCAGCGACGGCTAATTGAACTAATTAGTTTTAATTGCACTTGAAATAGAACAAATAATCGTAATGTTCGCTCACAGTTGAGCCACGATGAAAGAGATCATAATATTTTTGTACTGTCTTGAGTTGATCCGTCTAGAGGATAATATAGTATACATCAAAAGAAGTCGATAAAATTATTTTAGTAAAAGTAGTCTCATTGATAAGATAATATTTTTAATTTTAATAAGTTTAAAAATATTGCGATTGAGTCAAGTATATCCTTTTAGGGGACGATAGTGTACCTCCGAAGAAGTTTTTAAAGCAAAAAGTATCTTTGGAAAAGTCGTCTCATTGGCGAAATAATTATAATTTTTATTAGTTAATTTTTTAAGATTAAGAAAAAGATTATCTTGTCAATGAGAAGACTTTTACTAAGATCATGTTTGGTATAAATACTTCGTTTGAGGTGTACTATCGTCCAGTAGAAGGATACATTCATGACCCTGTATATTGGAGCGTGAAAATATGTAGGTCAATTTAAAGTTGGGTAGTTGTACTGATATGCTTTTGTATGTTAATTCTCAAAGTGAATTTTGATGTTACACTTGGTTGAGATGTTTTGCTTTGTGTAAGGTGTCTGCCGAAGGTGTTTGGTTGTATTTTTTACCTTGAAGCTGTAGGTTATAGCTTAACCTAGTATGTTAAATATTTCGAGCCGCACACTTTACATACGTTAAGACCATATTCAGTTTCACTTTCCAAATCAAACCGAATAAATCTGTGGCGTTTTGGCAGAAGCAGACAAGTCCATTTTTTGTGGTTACGAGAAAAATTGCGTTAAAGTTTTCAATCTGATTTTTCAAATGCAGCTAAATTGATTCAAATGTTGACTGTATATCAAGTAATTGGTTAGAAACATGTTGAGTTTTCACAGATTCGGTTCAAATAGATTAATTTTTTTTGTATTTTGCTGTTTTTTGGAGTTGTCTTGAAAAGCAATGCAGAATTGCTTTGAACGGTGGCGCCACCTGTATTATTTTCATGGAAGTTGCATCTGGGAATCTGCATAATTCCACAAGGTGACCACAAGTTATGCATTGAATATGGATTTGTCTGCTTATGCCGACAAATTGCACTTGTCTGAGTTCGAAAAAGCTTAATTATTTATAAACTACTAAATATTCAGAGTCCTAGTTTTGCACATTTGAAAGAGGGCTTTGAATAGACACTTTTAATGTGTGATTTCATGAAAACACGAAAAGTGGAGTTGTCTGCTTCTGCCAAAACGCCACAGAAATAAACTCACGCGCACCATACGTTTAGCGCTTGATATAAGCATTTCATTCTTTTGCTTCTTTGATATATTCTTTATTGTTATTTTGTCGTGACTGAATGCTTTTGCGGATTTGCATATAAACGCAACTTTTATTTTCAAATTCAATTGCATTAATGCGTCAATTATTTAAATTACATTTTAACGGCAAATGTCTTCAACTACAACTACAAATCTTTCCATTCCATGGAATGGTTTAAAAACGAAAGGATTTCAATTTATTTTCCGTGAAAGTTCTTTCAGTCAGCACGCTCTTACATTGTTTTTCATTGAAAATGTATTGTTTCATGTGCTAACAGATGTGTTGCCGAATAGAGACAGGTTTCCGCATCGAAAAAAAGAATCCACACATCCACACAAAATGCTTTCGGTGTCGCCAAATGTTTTCCGCAGTATGTGGCGAAAAGCGCCATCGATTTGGGAGATTCGCGTCGAGTTTGAGATGGATGAAGATTGGTTTGGCGCGTTCGACGAGCGTGCGTTCTAAGTGGAGGCAATTGAGCGTGCGATCGTTTAATGTACGGCTTGGATAAACAAAGCCACGGACACGAGGAAACTAGGCGCGGAAAGCTCGTGCCGGCTGCACAAACACCAATAAAATGTGTTAGCAGAGGCAGAAGCACGCGCAAAAGGGTTGCGCACGAGTGACAGCACAGGCTTCCACAACAACCAGCGATAAAGTCGTGTTAGCAACAAGAAAAAAACTGACACATCACAAAAGTAAAGCCAAAAAGCCGAAAAATAAATTCTGCACCAATTGCGGGGTAAACTATACAATTTTGGTTTGGACTTTTCAAAATAATCGTATACCGGGTGTCCCAAGTTAAATTCGAACCTCTGTTTTGTATATAGAAATACTGAGAATTTAAAAGAAAACTATGATAATGAAAGTTGGGTAGAATTGAGAGGCGCACAACTAAAAATTATTTTCAACTATACAAGATGACAAAGCAGATATTACAAAAAAATAACAATTTCTTAAATGGAATGATATACTTTTGAAATGATATTAAGATGTATTTCTCAATTCCAAACAACTTTGTTCATCAGAGTTTTTAATTTTATCAGCGAGTTTTCGAAATATTT
>JARJDQ010000647.1:0-28704 GCA_030264215.1 Geostiba sp. GC000077 | reverse complement strand
TTTTGTTTTGCAGGGCTTGCTAATAAAGCGGCCATTCCGTGCTCGATTGGTGCCGCACTATTTTGACTTATCATGGCGGCCGTGAGTTAAAGATCTATTTCAACTCTGAGAAGGTGACAAGTGACATAAAAAGTTAAACGTTAAATGCTTTGAGGAATTAACTATTGAATTACAAAAGCTGAAGTTTAGCTGAAGCTGAAGGTACTGAAGTAATTTAAAGCTGTAACATTTTAGTATGCATCTAAAATCTAGCTAAATGTAACTTTTGGGATAAACTTTCTCTTGGACGACTCTCATAACATTTTTGAACCACACTTTTCGTTTCCTATTTAGCCCTATAATAGCGCTATGAAAATTTGATCCGCGAATTTATACACACCCTGTATAGTAACGAAGGCGTGAACTTTACAGCGTAAAAGTATCATATAGCGCAACCATTTCCGTAAATGTGCTGAAAATTTAAACTTTTTGGTCTTAAATCGATTCCAGAATATTGGGCACTTTTCGAATGATTACCGTTCAAAATATTTTTGTGCTTGGTCAGTCGCAAACCCGCGACTGGCGAGCTGCTGTGTCGTGCTGTGCATAACTGCATAACGTCCTTGAACGGACATTCAACAATTTGAAACACATTTTTCGGAGGGAAGAGTTTCTCGTACTCGGTGCACGTGTGAGACGAGTGTGGATTGTGGATAGAGAGAGTATTTATGTATGAAAACCCAAAGTGGACCTCTTTTTCGCCTTCCGCTTCCAGCATGTTCGGTTCCCCCTCATCTTTGGGGGAAGCCTGCAGCTTCGAACTTTGAACGTTTGCTAAACTGACTAAACTGAGGACTGAGGTAAATTTTAGAATATAGAGGATCAAAAGTGCTTGGAATAATGCCGAAATACCGATACAAAATTTATTGGGGGCTGAAGTAAAAAAGTAAAGCATTACATAAATAATTAAAGGATTTAAAATATACAAAATTTAAAATGGTAATTTGTGAAAAACAGAAACAATGATGTAATGATAGTCTGATGACAATGGTCGTAGGCAACTTATTATGCAATTATGTTACGACATTGTTGCCAAGATATACAATTTTGAATGAATCATCACCATATACCGAGCCATCGAAAACGATTGAAACCATTTGAATTTCCCGCCGAGTAACAAGATTGTATACCATAGCAATTAATCGGGAAATTCAAATGGCTTCAATCGTTTTTAATGGCTGCATGAGCGAAGCAAAGCCACGAGCTGAACACACTAATTTTTCTCCGACCACCAAATAACAATTTTACAAGAGATTAACATGTGTGTTTAGTGTAACCTAGAAGTAGGTTATGTTGGTGTAAATATCGTAATGTTGTCATATACACGGCAAAGGAGCAAAGTGTTCAAAATATTTACTACCACCACAGAAAGTAGACAAATATGAGCCAAATGTATGTCGACTATCAATCGGTCATCAAGTGACACTTGCAAATGCCCCAAAGGGTTTAAACTTTAAACGTGTTATTTTTTGAATGGTCCTAGAAAAAAGTGTTTATTTTTTCAATTCTAAGTTATTTTATTTGAATATTATTATTTTCCAGAAATTAATATTCAGCAGGATTTCTCTAAATTGTACTTGTTCATACGTTATTCATATAATTTCTTGAAAAGTTGTAATACGCAAAGTTTTTTCTAGCTGACAAAACGGTTGCAAAATGAACAAAGCCTGGCAGTTCTTGTCCCTAATGTGTGCACATTCATATAGTGTGCAGCGAATACTGTGGATGTTAAGGATAACATTTATCCAGGTAGATTTCAGTTTTGGAGAAGTGTACTTTCATAAAATGCTTAAACTTGAAGCTTTCCCTTGTTATTTTCTATGTAATCATACCTATAGGTATAAGCAATGCAGTTGCGTTTTTTTGTTAGGTTAGAAGATTGGAAGCGTTTTTGTCTTGTCTGACTGAAGTCTGAATTCTTTTCATGCTTACAGTGTGCCTAGACATCCTCTGAACTTGGGTATACTTCTAGTTCTAGTTCTACCTGATGGACAAAAGATTTTTAATTTTAACTATGTAATGCACAGTGTGACCATCCTGGCCTTACAATAAGCTCAGGGGCCTGGGAGCGAAAATTTTACCTTAACATGCATTAAAAGCTCAAGGCCTGCCTCACACTTACCTGGATGATGGGCCGACATTTTTCTACTTCTAGTGTTGATTTTACTAGATCTAAATCTAAAGTGTTGTAAAATGCTTTTTGAAAATGTACCACTTTGTTGTATAGTTGATGTTTAAGTTATTAAGTAGAATGCAATTTTAGATGCCGTACTTGCCTTTATTAGTATACCTACGCTGTAGTAGTAATTATGATAATCAAGTTTGTTTCTCTTTGCAGGCGCGCCGGAGCGGCGCGTTAGCGAATTCGCACGTTTTTAAAAACGCCGAAAAACGAAGCGAAAGAAAAACACCGTCGAAGCTTCAATGTGATAATCATGTACACTTCATTCTCCACACATATCTCAAATGAAAAAAATTCAAAACAAATAAAATTGTACAGATTATGCTGTGCGTTTTTCAATTTGCAACATTTGCTCAATGTGTTAATGCGAAATTAAGCGCTGTTGCCGCACCGGCGATTATGAAGAGCACAGAAAAATGTCGAGTAATTTTATTCAAATATGGCCGGAGTAGAGTTGGAAGAGTGAAAAACTGAAGAGTTGAAGACTGAAGACTGAAAACGAATTACGAACGCAAACGCAAAGGTATGTTGTATGTTGAATAAAAATAGGAGGAGATAAAGCTTGTGCAACCGAACGTTAAGCCATTGCTCCCCGCTTTCCGCACAGCAGCAAAGACGAAAATCGGTGATTCGGTGAATATTAAAATCCCACAAATGGAAAACGCTGTAAAACGACCACAGGGGATAATTGCACATCTGTTTTATTGAATTAGAATTAGATTTACAGTGTGTGCCGTGTGCAGAGAAAAAAACCATTGAAATGTGTATGAATACGAAAGTGAAAATGGATTTGTTCGGATAAACTCGTGTTGTCGGGTTGTGTTCGGATGACGATCGTTGTTTTAAGTGATTTTTGTTTTATCTTTTTGAAATGTTGAATATTGTAGCATTGTGGGCACATGTGAGTTGGGCACGGGCATCGGACAGGTAAATACAGTGAGCGAGCAAATGGAGTGTATTTCGGCTTGCGAGTTGTGCGTTGCGCGATGTCGGCTCGGCTCGCGGTCGACGCAGCGGCGAGGCGGGTGGTGGGGAGGCGGTTCGTGCGCGGTGCGCGCTGCTGCTTCGCCGGCCGCGGCGTGATGGGCGTAACGCTCCGGTTGCGTGCGACTCGCGCTGCGCGTCGGTATTTTCCGCGGCCAGCGCCTGGATCCCCCTTTTTAGTACGCATTTAGCTCAGTATTTCGATTTCGAGTGATATGTTGTGTTGCGTCATTTTCGCGCAAAGACTTTTACGTTGCGCGGCGTATAACTCTTTTTGCTAATCATACGCGAGTCGCGAGTCGCAGGCGACGCAAAGAATCCTCAGATCTTCTGATCCTCACCTTTCGGTTCGCACCGGCGACGATCGGCTTGTGTGTGTCTGTGCAGTGTGCGCGCAGAGAGCCGGCGAGCGAGAGGACGTATCGACGCGCGCGGTGCGCCGGCATTAGTTTTCCACATCCCGGCGGCCGAAAACCACCGAACCCACCGAGCGCCTGGGCCGTGCGAGCACACACATCGAACGCACTCAAACAAATCCATCCACTCTAGGTGTGCGCCCGTGTGCCTGCGCATGTGGAGCGTTTGAAGAAGCGAGAGCGCCAGTGTCGAAAATCATTTTGGCCGCAAGGAGCGAGAGGAGGAGGGCGGCCCGCGTTTGATTGAAGAAGTCTCCGCGCCCGGCACGGTCGCTGCGTGCGGAAGGAATTTGCCCCGTGCGTCTGCGTGCACGCACCGCGCGCCGCCAGTAGCCAGTAGCTCAGATCGACGCCGAACGCCGGTCGAGCGACAACAACAATACACGACGACGATCGCACCGAGGCGCAGCGTAAACAATCTCGGGGTCGCCATAACAACCGCGAACAACTGCCCGTGCACCCCCCCACCCCACACCGTCAGTGCGTGCGTGCTGCTTGCAAAGATATAGTTTTTATTTTTTAAAGTTTTATTTTAAATTATTTATCGCCAGCCGGGTTACTCATTGAAACATCAACGCGCGCAGTGCAAGCCGGAGCAACATTTTCTTTTTGTGATTTTATTAGTTTTGAAAGTGCGAAGCGAAACACAAGTGTAACACGTGCATATTGTGCCTAACCACCAGCTAAACCTTCGAGAAAAGGATACCCATTTGCATCATCAACCTTTTGGTTACGTTTGGCTACTGCTGCCAACTCTGCCAGCGAAATACATCGCACATCGCAATACTTCGGATACTTCGAAGTATTGGAACATCTTCGACACTTTTTGATACGCATTCCGACAACGTGGCCGCCACGGAGAACGGAAAGATGGAGAAGTTCCAAGATATCGAGCCGGAGGAGGATCAGATATTTGAGAGCGAGGATACGCAGGAACCGAGGTGAGCATTCCAAAACGAGAGTACCGAAATCATTTCCCGATTCCCGTTTCGGCTTCGGGCATCGGGCTTCCAAAATGCCAAGCGCAAACCAAACAAACAAAATGCAGCGCCGGCGACACCGCTAGTGTGATCTAGCGATTGGTCTAGGAACTAGGATAGTTGACGCTTCTATGGGGGCTGGCATAGATCATAGCACTAAGCACCAAGCACGTAGAATAGACAAACGTCATGCTCATGGCGTGCACACCGTGCACACGCGGTGCCGAAAATCTAAACCGGTTCTTCTACAATCTTCTACAACGATTACGTCTACAACTACACGCTACTATTCACTGGCACTTGAGTAGAGGAGACAGGAGGACAGGACTACAGAATTTATAGTACTAAAGTGTAGAAGCGGACGTATTATTTTCGAGTCGTTATTTAATTTCATACATATTCGCTTCGCATCGGTCGCAGTCTCGCAGTGGACACTGGACACATTGCGCACCTGTCTGCTGCTCATGTCTGCTCAATGAAATATTTAAATTACAAAAATTGCTGATTGCAAATCACACATTTCATTATGCTACTATACAGAATTATGTACATACACGTTGATCATGACGATGATGATGATGAATATCATTACTTCGTAATGATTGAAGCATGGTATCTTAAAATCAATGAAAATGTAATCAAAATCGATTATTCACATGTTTGGGCATTACTTTTGTTATTTACGCACCAGTATACCATATAAGGTTCTTATTATAGGTATATACCGGGTGTATTTCCTAGCATAGAACATGTCACATGGACAGATGTCTATTATAGTATGATACAGTGTGAGGAAAAACGATTGAAGTACCTTGGAATTTCCCGCCTTTTGACTTTCGAAGATCCAGGATTTCTAATGTCAATTGACAAAGCTGTAATAATAGAAATTACGCGCAGAATTCAAATGTGCTTGAATTTTTGATGATTCTAATGTTATATCAAAATTGACCCTTTACTTTACTTTAGACAATAGGGATTAATATCTGTATAATTATCTGGATAATAATTTGCTATTCCAGAACTCTAACCTCTATTAGAATGATGCAACTATTAACTAACTATGCACTACTACCGTTACTACACTATACTTCTATTATTTGTATGTTGGGAAAACTGTTGTATATAGTTGAATGAGCTCACGTTCATTTCTTTATTCTACAAATTTACCTACAGGATTATACAGAATAGTCGTTTGTATAACTAGTGTAGAAAGTGCGATTTTATGCACGCGAGTGTCGAATTGCGAAGCGAGTGAAGCGCATAGAGGCTTATTTATGTCAGTTGATGCCCAAATATGTGTTTAGAATTGTTTTTTATATACTAGTATAAAAAAATTAACTTTGAAGTGGAGCATGTAGGGTATAAAGTGCTGTTCTAGGAGTGGTCGTAGTAAAATATTTTTTTCTTATTAATTTTTGACGTCCTTTTTGACTCCCGAAAAAAATAATAGCCATAGTTATGAGTCTTCAAAAACTTAAATAATTAATAACTCGTATAGAATATTCTTTAAAGATGTGCTTTCTTCACTAAAAATTCGAAAAAAAAACACTATCGATTTAAATAGATTTTTATCAATTAGTAAATTTTCCCCATTGTCATATCAGCAGCCTCCACCTCTATTTTCTTCTTCTATTATTAACATTTGTACTATAGCCAAATGACTCGCTCTATTTTTCGTAGCGATACTTATGCCGGATTTACACTTGTAACAAATCTGCTATATAACACCGATTTTTTGATGAAATTCGACGTAAAATCCTGTATATTATCCGAACGCGTGATCTTCTTCCAATTTTTTTTGCGGATTCGGATAGTCAAGAAGGCGCTGTTTAGGATGCACCTCGTTGCAACCCCTTCAGAGGCTCAGTTCCATCAATGTTACATGTAACTCTAACAAATTTGTTACAAGTGTAAAGGCGCCTTTAGAATAAATAAAGTTAGGAAACTGAGGTTTTCCAAAGGTTTCGGAACTGCACATAACCGAATTTCACATGTGAGAGTTATACAGCTCTGTGGTTGTCTCCCTCGTGGTTCAATGGTTTGGGTGATCGCCCGCCTAGCAGTAGCAAGCATACTGACATTACAGGTGGCCAGTTCACTCTATTTTTATTGCATACATTTAAAGATAATTTAAATATTTTATACCCATATTTTAACATTTTTTGTTTAGGTTGAAATTACCTTTGTAATTTCACTTTAAAGTTGAAACGCTATGACGTCACTTTTGCGAATATGTTGTGCCCATGTGAGTGTTTATTAGACACAGACGCGACACATTCACCCAAGTGACGTATATGGGTTAGTAACTTTAAACTGAAATTGTGGAGGCAAATTGCGGGTCTAATCGAAATTATTTTAAAAATGAGCATAGTGTTTTAAAATCATCAAATTCAACTAATTACACCATTGGGAGGCAATTTTTTAATCAGAATTTGTTTCGTAGTTTCGTTAGATAGTATGAAAAGAAGAATATGGAAAGAAGTCAATAACCTCAAAAGTATTAGTATACATCGTCTCATTGGCGATGATTGATTTTTGGTAGTCCTTAGTGGCCACATCACATAAAGCGGCACGCTGACCTAGGGAAAGACATATTGGAGCGTTTATCGTCCAATGCGGGGAAATACACACGCTCTGGTCCAGATTTTTTTAAATTTATAATTTAAATTAGGCCTCTACAAAAATTCTAAAATTGGCTCAACAACTCACCAAAAAGCTATTGAAGTCCTTTGAATTTCCCGCCGTGATTTCTATGGCTTTCTGTGGCTACATCCTCGTCATTGAAAATTCTATTTGTCCTTGTTTCGGAACTCAAAAACACTGAGGGAGATTCAAATGGTTTCATCTGTTGTTGATGGCTTGGTAGAACCATAACGGGACCATCGCGGGACCATCATTTTGGCGCTATTAAGCGACACTTGTAGGTTCAGGATCAAGTTCACCTAAATCATGAGTAGACCAATAGACGTTTTATTGTGGGTTCACGAACAGAATTGCGTAGGTTCGCGAATCAAAAAAATTGGGAAAGAGTAGAGGCAATAAGTAGAGAAGAGGCGTCTAAAAAAGAGTTATGTGTCTATTCATCGAACAGACTACTTGTATAGATGGCGGAATTCCTCAGAAGGTTTTATAGATATAGGCTTCCAAAGAAGTATATGTATTTAGCGAAACTATTCCAATTGACATTTTTGATCAATTGGTAAAATCGTTGGAGGAATTAAATTTTAAAATAACAAGTTTTCAAATTTATATTTTTACGCTCCCAGGATTGTAACTTTAAAAGTCAATTCTTCCTATTACGATATTGCCAATGGATCAAATATTTCATTTGGAATAGATAACCCAATTAAATAATCTTTCAATTACACCTTAAATTAAGACAAAATAATAATTAGGAACAAAGTTGACAAAGAAACTTTAACCCTCTGTTTTAACCCTCTTGGCCATGAAGAACAATTTACCCAATTTTTTCGCTAAATGTACTTCTGTTAATGTCATCTATAAAACTTCCAGATGAATTCCGCCCTTAAAGAACCACCTTGTATAGATAGAACGTGTATAAAACTTGTATAGTATAGTAGATGGAGAAAACATATATTTTATGAATGACAAGCAGCCGCTCCTTTAAGCGGATCCAATTTTCTCTGAGAATCAAAGTAAAATTGTAATCGTTTTTGCTTTGAAATATTGGAAATTTTATACGCTTCAAATTCAAATTATTATACCTAGTGAACCTTCAAAAACGATTGAAGCCATTTGAACTTCCCGGGTAATGTTTAATATTTTTATGGTTACATTCTTGTCACTCCACCTTGGAAATCCTATTTGCATCCTTGTTTCGCTTTAATCGTTTTAGATGTCTCGGTATATATATTTGATCTAGTATATCTATGACTATGATCATGCTCCTTTGGGTTACTTACCCAAAAATGTTGGCAGCAAATTTATTCGGATCGCTTGAGCGGTCAATTCCAGCAGTTTTGCGACTCTTTGAATGAAATTCGCGAATAAGACGATTCTCCTCTTCCTGAATGGAATCCGTACCGAACGATAATACGTGAATACGTCACTGGTGGGTTACACCACTCATACCATACCACATGTGCGGGTGTATGGCCATACTGGTTTCTCGGATGTCGGATCATTCGTTCTCTGTAGGGCTGCGAAGCATTGTGAATTTGATGTCTGTGATCATGATCTTTCTTGACTGATACTAGAGACACAAGAGAACAAGACAAGGACAAGAAGAAGGAAGGAAGACATTGTCGTTTTATAAGAAGCTGATGTGGTAACAATTCGTGACAAATTGTGTGATGTGGGTTGCCTATCATTTGCACGCAATGGTTCTGTGAATTGGTCTTGATTCTCGATCATCTTGATGGTCTTGATCTTGCAAAGTATTTGACTGGCAGTGTTGGTAGGAGTTGCCAGGCGAGGCGCGCGGCATTGTTTGTCTTTGGATTTCATCAGTTCGGCTGCAGTTTTTCGGGCCGTGGGGCGCGCGATGGGGTTGTTTTGCCGAGACCCGTGCCGATATACTCACCTCCGCACGTGGTGCATGTGTGCGGTGAGGCCGGTGAGCGGCAGGTGACTGCTGGCGTGTGTCCCAAAAAAAGAAGATGAATGCCGTTCTTGGCCCACCTCGCAGCTGCCCCTACCGTCGAAATACGTACGCACCAATTAACTCTCCTGCTTTAATCGTTTTCTTCGTCTTGGGCCCAAGCATGCAAGCAACCTCAAGCCATAACGTTCAGATGGGGGCACGTGCAAGCCTTGGAAGATTTGTGATGTATGATGTATTGATGTGATTTTGTAATTGATAATTTTTGATTAGAGTTGGAAGTTGGATGGAATGTGGTCGACCCCCCGTGCAGAGAACAAATCCAATCAATCATATCGTTCCGAAATCAGCAATCAGCAAGGGGTTTGGAGCGCGTTGCGCGTGTGGCAACGTCGCTTTGGACACATTATCAAATTTAGTTCTATTCTGCGGGTCGCGGAACATTTCCAACTCCGCCGGTGCTTTGTGCACCCAACGGACCGTTCGTTAATACACACACACATGCACACATACCGCCTGTCGCAAGCAAGGGCCAATGAACGGAATTACTGCTGGCGCTGGTTTTGTTTTCGGGGCAGGCGCCGCGATTGCGTTCCGTATTGTTGGCTGCACACGCTGTTTTTTTCGGGGGGCCTCGCACTTTGAGAAGCGGCTTGTTGCGCGCGCGGCGGTGCCGCTGTCTCTCACCCCCCTGCGCGGGCCAGAAGGCGCGCACCGCGCACTACCATTCGTTAGCATACGCGGCAGCGGCAGTCGAAATTCAAGCCCGAAGTCTAAACCTAAACCTCCAATCCTCCACACCGAAAACGGGCATTGAAACTCCGGTATTCGGGTGGTGCGCGCGGGGCACCTCCGGAGGAGCGAAAAAATCAATACCCAAGTTACGCGGTGCGTGTGCCCCCGGCGCCGGCCGCGGAACGCACGCCGAAAGAATCGCGCAAGAAAAGCGAAACTGCCCTAGACTGGAGACCACGTAGAACATGAGGACGTAGATTGTTGGGTGTTGGGCACATGGACACTTACTTGCTTTACGCCCACTAAACGCACTCCGATGGCACATCACGTGTATGATGGAAGATTTATTGCTTTTCTTGCAGCATTACGACCCTGATACGGCCAGCAATAGGAAAATGCTAAGGCTAAAACGATTTTCGCGTTTATTGTGCCTTGTGCGAGCTATTAAAACGCCTGGCGGCGTCGCGGCGCATGCTGGCAGAGTTATTGAAAGGAAAAGCACAAGAAACCGAAAGCCGTTTACGCGCTTAATTTCATGAACTTTCTGACTGTACCTCGATATCCATCATAACTTCATAACATTATGAACCTAGAAAACGTAGACAGGGTAGACGAGTGTTATTGGCATGTTATTGGTTTGGTAACGTAGGCAACCAATACGGCATGCGTGATTGTTTGTTTGTCTAGAACAGAACCATAGAATTGCAACATTGCAACAAGCTGCAGCCATATTTGTAGTTATGCATCGAAATGCAACCAGCGCCAAGCACCAGGTAATAATTACTATCGTATTATCAATTTGTCATCATTAGCGTCCGTGGCGGACGCTGCACGCTTGTGGCGATTTCGATTTCAGACGTCCTTGTACGCTTTGACTGTGCTTTCTGCTGTGACTTGACTTGCACTCTCTGCGGTGTACGCGCATGGTGCTTGGTGCCATGGTGCCACTTGCGAGTTGCCAGTTAGTAACAGGCTAATAGGACTCGCCCATCGCCCTAGCCGACTCGCGACTCGCGAACCGAAGTGCCGATGTTCCGAAGTTGAGCGAGTGGTGTGCTCGTGCGCAAGTGGCTTAGCAGGCGCCGCGGATCTTCCAGCCGAGAATGTGAAGCACAGGAGCACATGATTATTGGACAGTGGCATCGGTAACTGATATTGTAATTTGCAAACAAAAAGTGGCATCAGTGTTGACGCTGTCTTGGAAGACTCGCAAAGAGGAATCAAGAAATCGCCAGAACCTAACCTCCAAATCCATCACCGCTCAACCTCTGCGCGACAGTCCGACTGTGTGTGCGTCGTGCGCGAGTGTGCAACGTGCAAGAGAGCGACGACAAGCCGACACCATTTAGCGTCCCGCGTCCGACAGTCTTGCAGATAAAGAATCGCCGGAATCGCGCATTCATTCGCCATTCACAAGCACATCAGCAGGGCGCGCACGCATAATTGAGAAGCCCACCATTCCATATTGCCAAATTGCCATTCGGTGCCGGTCGGGCGCAGCCAGGAGACACACATACACGCGGCGCGTGCCGGCTCCCTGGCTCCTGCTCGCCTCGCGGACGTCGTCGCGTCCGCGATCGCCGCTGTGTGCTGGCTGGGTGCGTGCGCGACGGTATCATCGCTTCATCGCCCGCCATTCGTCCGACAACTCCGACATTCCTCGTCCTCGTGTCGCGCAGGCCAAACTCGCGCACGCCGGCTGCTCGGCAAGAGACAAGCAAGCACACGGTGTGTTTGGTGCGGCTAAAAGTCTGAACCACCGAAACACCGATCAACAAATTGGCTGCCCGGCTAGTACACCAGTGCCCGTTGGTGGAAGTTAATGGGCCGATGCCCGCAACGTGATTATCGTAAAGATCATAAACAATTGTGATTCACGCGCATTCAAGGGACGCGCACCGCCGGCTCTCATTCGTAAGTCAAGTCACCAAACCATGCCCACCAAAGGTTCTAACAACTTGTACAACACACCTCTAGTAGAAGAGTAGAACAAATCTATATCCCGATCAAGGCATTGCCGTAACCGGTAACCCGTAACGTACACTTATCGGTGTTACTTAGGAAGCGTGCTTCCGGGAATCGCATCGGAAGGCGTCAACCAACTCGCACGTTAGTTGCACATTAGTTGCCTAACCTAAACCCATGCACACATTGCAAACATTTCTGAGATGCAGCGCGCACAGCCTGCGTAAGTTGGTAGTTGGTACAATTAGATTTTAGTTCAACGACCCCCACCCCACGGATGCGATTAGTCTGTACTCAGTAAGTCTAGGCACTCGAAATTTATTACGCGCGCAAGCAGCAAGCAGCAGAGTACACACGAAATAAATTCGCGCACGTAAGGAAATCACAATCCCGTGTGCTTGACGCGTAGACGCGTACGGATTTATTTATCTTGCTTTTTATATACGGCATTATGTAATTGATTAGGAACGAGGAACGACTACAAGGAACGAACGCGCGGCGCAACGCTGCCCGATAAGATTGTTATTTATAGATGGCCGGCAGCGGGGAGGAGAGGAGTTTTCAATTCCTCAATTACTAACGACACTGACGGTGATAGTCATGTCATGAATTAAGTGGCCGTGGAATGTGTTCTTACTGTCGTGTAGTACAATGGCGGGCAACCAAAGTGGCGTCGGATAATCTCTTAAGCAATATTCGTAGTATCGGCAAGTGTCAATTCATAGAAGACACAGGTCCATTGGGATTAAAATTTTTCGCCACTTTGGTTGCCCGCAATGTGGTGGCTCTTCTAATGCTCAAATATGTATATGTTTGGGATACTGTTTACTTTAGTAATACTGTAATAGTTGATAACGACGCTGTCGTCCAAGGGGCAATGTTCAAGTTATGTATGGAAACCATTCATGAAATCGCGTGAATTATTCGCTTTCGGTTTTTGGCATTGCAGGCAATTTTTGATCGACTACATCAGTACATAGTTGCAACCCGTGCTATTTGCGTTGGTGCAGGCGCTAGACTTGATTATTTGTGCCTATTTATATATTCTTGGCAAGTTTGCGAGACGCACTTTGCGTGCGGCGCGGCGTTGGGCAATTTTTTTCTCTTCCAGAGATTAATAATAAACAAAAATAGCTTTGCCTGCAGTAACGGCAGAAGCGCAGAAGAAGCGAGCATGAGCATATGCAAGTGCACATTCTGTGCGCTTCCGTTTTCGGTTCTGTTAGTTTTTTTCTTCTTGCGCTGGTTCTTTGGCTCTCGCGTGCCAGCGTGCGGCCGGTTGCGTACGGCCAAACAAACGAAAAACGCGCAAAAAAGCCTCAAGTCGCCTCAAGTCGTGTGCGAGATCAGGGGGAGCGCTATAGCGCACGAGCCGCGTTCGGTTTGCTTCTGGTTACGGGATGCCACGCGTCTCCCCAACCATAAAAAACTTCTTCAAGACTCTTCTCTCCTCGGCCGGTGACGTCTTGTGGACTCTTGCGCCTCGAAAGATTTTTATATCAAATGGGGTGCGATCCAGTTTGGCCTGTTTAAAGTTTTTGCTGCGCGCGTGCCACAATGCAAGCACAAGTTGGCAAAAAGCAGCCAGCAGCAAATCGAATAAAAACAAGAAAATGAAATATGTCCAATGTAAAAGTTGAGGGTAGGGGGGCTATCCCCCCAGATTGAAGACGCCCGGCTCGTGTCGGTGTCAGCCTGCACGCGCACAGGCACGGGGACTTAATCCCGATGCGCCGCACGGATGAAAGAAAAAAACATATCGGGCAAAAAAGCGCGCCCCGATGTGCGGATGATGGGCCAGTCCCGTTCCGCCACGCTGCGTCCAGAGCCCCGACATGCGCCAGGAGCTGGATGTTAATTTGGCAATCGTTTTGCACGCGCTGGTATTGTGCTCATTAAATGTATTAGGTATTTATATCCCCCTTTCGCTGCCGGCCCACATCGGCGGGGTTAAGTATTACGGACGCGCCGGACTGTCCCTGTCCCTGTCCCTGTCCCTGTTCGTCAGTGGCCCAGCCCCCAGCGCCGTTTTTTGTTCATTGTGCACTTTTGGAAGAGTGGACTCATCTTAACATCATATCATTCGCGCATAAAAAGGAGCGCGTACAAAAAAACAACATACATACGTTATTATTCATCTTTGGCATTCCAAATCTATAGCTACATAGAGTAGAAACGTTATAAATCTGGTTCCTGCAACGTCCGCCTACAATGGAGACAGCAGACAATACCTCGTGTGTGCGTTATTAACGCGTGATTAATCACTGATCAATTACAATCGATGCATATCAACACCTTTACGTACCTTTCATTTGGAGAACTGGAATGTCAATTGTTCTCTTGGCTGTGATTCACAGACTGTCTGCAAAATGTAAATAATTCCTAAGTAGGTAAATTATCAGACGTGCCGGCCACCAATCATCCTCCTGAGGCCGATGAAAAAATCTAAGGAATTACCGCTCTTTCTTCTGAAGTATCTCGAGCAGCCAGAAGAGGTGCTTAATAAATTTTCCGCCACAATATCCTCGTTGAGGCACAAACAATGAACCCCTGACATTGAGTGTTACAACAAGAATTGTTTCGCCTTGCGCCAACAAACGTTTTGTGCCCTCTTGTTCGCCCCGAGCTGCCACGGCATGAATGAGGAATATAAGTTATAGTTAACATAATAAAGTAATACAAATTGCAAATAACTATTAGCGATACAACGCAAACAGCAAGCACACTCCACACATGCCTCGAGTTCGTTGTCCTACGGCGGCAGCCGCAAAACGTCGAGTGCACCAATTTGTCGCATTGTTTTCGCACGTTCAATCCTCATAATTGCCTCGCTCCCCCTTCTCTCTGCATGCCGCAGCATGTCGTGGGCTCGAAATAACGAACGCGAAGTACAAATAGCAATTATGTTATAAGTGGCCCCCTTGCAGAGCACTACTTTACCGATAAATGCTACTTGCCGTACGGTGAAGAAAACTATAGTGGTTTGGTGAGCTTTTTTCGTGTTCGTCTCATTTAATAGATAGGGACAGTGATAAGACTAATCGAGTTAACACTGCCACTAGAGGTTTGCGTTGCGTTCCGACTTTTCTGAGTTTTTATGAATGAAGTGCATTGCATTTTATCAATACTTGTTAGGTTGGGGGTTCTGCTGATGTTAGGAGTTAAGGGCACCTTATACGATCAATCCATAATCCTTCAATCCACTCATAAACCTCTATTAAAGAGCGAGTAAAGAGCGAGCAAGTTTATGGGTGGTTTGATGAATTGTGAATTGATCGGTTGTTGTATTATACCTTGATCGTGCACGTTGGGTTAAAGATCCCCTTAGACGATCAATCAATGGACTTACGCATTTATGGCCGACTAAATTCCGTGGATTGATCGTAATTTATCGTAATGTACCGTTAGTTAGCTTTACCATTTGGTAACTCGTGGCTCGTGGCTTTCCAACGCAACACTCGGAGTGTCGGAGTTGATAAGGGAAAGTGGGTCGCCCCACGACAGAGTGTCACCTCGTGTTTGAGCACTGAGCGCTGCATTACTCGATAAATAAACAGAATGTTTGAAATCTGCGGCATTGAACTATTT
This sequence comes from Geostiba sp. GC000077, assembly GCA_030264215.1. Classification (NCBI taxonomy): domain Eukaryota; kingdom Metazoa; phylum Arthropoda; class Insecta; order Coleoptera; family Staphylinidae; genus Geostiba; species Geostiba sp. GC000077. The sequence continues at coordinate 13,254 of JARJDQ010000647.1, read as the reverse complement.
ATGCGTGTTCTTTGCGCAGATATTTAGGATCATTGCAAAACCACAACAGGAAAACTGTATACGTGTACCCGTGTATACGTGTAGTTAACGTAGTTTACATTTTGAATTCACCGATTCAACATTATGAAATTGGGACCAATGCTGTGAGTGAAGTCATTGCGTAAATTGCTTAACATACCAGTGTATTATAAATTATGGAGAATATTTTACCGAAACACCGAAAAGTGTTTGTTCAGCTTCTTTGCACGAGGTGCTATAGCTAGGAAATGTGTTTGGAGTTATCAATTTTACTCTCTGCCTTGTGCAGTCGATGGTGTGTTTGCTCGCCAGCGCGTGTGTAGTTGTACAAGTTGTTAAAATTGCATACAGGATGTTTGAGTCCTCCACAGTCGAGAACGCTGTAATTGGCGATGATTAGATGTTTTTCAACGAGGATATCAAACACTCTGTGGTGGTGCTGGTGGTGCCACTAGTGCAAACAATCGAAACGATATTTATTTATGATATGTGTGCTCTTATCTCGAAGTGTAGTTGCGCGGAAAGACTGAAAGTACTCAGCAGTGCGCGCGCGCGAAACACTCGTTTCGGCGTTCGGGGCCTGGTGGACGCATAGTTTTTGGGTGTGAAATTCTCTGCGAGTCGACCGTTGATGGAAGCGGCACCATGATGCATCAACAGTATGCGGTGCAGCCCGTGCCACCGGTGGTGCATCAGTACACCCCAGCGACGTACCAGGTTGGGTTGATGCAGGCCCCACCAGCGGTTCGAGGATTTCGATACAATGCATTGTAGGTATCACACTTTTCAATCACTTAAAGCTTTTTGGGTTGCATAACATGCGAATGCTTTTGGCCTTTTTGGGATAATTGCTTGTCTTGTAAAGATGCACGTGAATTAAATTAAAATGGTGTACACAAGGTTAATGAAGATAATTTGTGGTTGCGTGTGGATTGCGCGCGTGTTTGGACATTAAAAAATGATCCATAACGTCTTCCACGCTGGAGTGATGCGTTTTTGGGGACGTGTGCGCACACCCATCTCCGCGCCGAACTGGTTTCCATTCAAGGATTCAGGCGTTTCAGTATATTGATAAGTGAAGCCGCGACAGGGGGCATTTATATTATGTACGATTATGTGTATGCAATTATTGGCGAAAGACGCCGCGCCGGTGAAAGAGCGAATTATGAAAGGAAATTTTAAAACACCAAATGATCTTGCTGGTATAGCCCATGGCCCTTTAGCCCCTCCCGTAGCCTGCGAAAAGTTGGAGTGGCATTGGCAATCAATCCGGTGCTCCTCTTAATCACACGCAGGCAGATCAATGCCGAAGAGTCCCGTGCTGACATACGACAGAAAACCCACAATGCTCAGCTCCGTTTACTCTTTGCACATTTTTTTTTGTTCCGCAAATATTTATGATTAGTTGGTGTTCGTGGAAATGCAGGACGTAGGTAATAAAATGCGCTGCGATATCCAACACTAGCGAAAACATTTATTGTTTAGTCTTGTTGGCGAATTTGCGATTCTGCACTTTCCGCCGCTGCCGGCGTTTTTACCTCCGCGGTGGCAAAGCGGAATCTAAAGCGGATTGTGTATTCATGGAACGCATGGATTAGTTATCTGCGTGCAATTTGATGCGTTTTGTAACGGGCCACACGTGCCCCCGGCGTGGCTCGCAAACGCAAGCGCTAAGTATTTGTGGCACCGAGTATTAAACACGCATGTCGCTGTTTGCTGTTGCAGTACAACGTCAAAGGTCATAATTTCGAATCTGGCGCCGCAGCTGCGCTTCGAAGACATCGAACCCTTATTGACGCCGCACGGCAACGTCGTCAACGTCGACAAGCTGACATCGAAGGACCCGCAAACGCAAACTGTACAGATTACCTTCGAAACAGTCGAACAAGCTCAAGTGTAAGTTTCCTGCTCACACACGAGGAAAACGCCTTATACATGAGAGATGTTGGGTTGATGACGAAACTGATGATGTGGCTTTTGTTATGTTTACAGGGTTGTAAATCAATTAAATGGCTTCGAAATGGAGGGCAAACCGCTCAAAGTTGATCTCGCTAGCGAAAAGAAGGGCCGCCGCGGACCACGTGCGCCTGGTGCGCCTTTCGGCAATCTGCCCGGCCAGAGCAGGCAGACGGACTTCCCGCTACGCATCCTGGTGCAGAGCGACATGGTCGGCGCCATCATTGGCCGCCAGGGTTCCACAATTCGCCTAATTACGCAGCAAACGCGTGCGCGTGTCGATGTGCATCGCAAGGACAACGTCGGATCGCTGGAGAAGGCCATTACCATCTACGGTAATCCGGAAAACTGCACGAACGCCTGCAAGAGGATCTTGGAAGTGATGCAGCAGGAGGCCAACAATACAAACAAAGGGTAAGTTATATTTCCGTTCGAATCGCGTAGCAAACATATTTCAATGGTTGTTTGGTATTTTTTGCACAGAGAAATCTCCTTGAAAATTCTTGCGCACAACAATCTTATCGGTCGGATTATCGGTAAGGGTGGCAACACGATCAAGCGCATCATGCAGGAGACTGACACCAAGATCACCGTATCGAGCATCAACGACATCAACTCGTTCAACCTGGAGCGCATCATCACCGTGAAGGGGGCCATCGAGAATATGAGCAAAGCGGAGGCGCAGATCAGCGCCAAGCTGCGCCAGAGCTACGAGAACGACCTGCAGGCGATGGCGCCGCAGACGATGATGTTCCCCGGCCTGCATCCCATGGCTATGATGGCCACCGCTGGTATGTGCTATCCTTCCTTATCGCCTCTTGCGACCAATCACAAAATTGCCGCTGTTTTGCATAGGTATTGGTTACGGTTCGCGCGGTTTGTACACAGGTCAGGCGCCGTATCCAGGCATGTATCCGGCCGGCGCACCGCAGACGAGCACCACGTCGGGCGACACGCAGGAGACGACCTACTTGTACATCCCCAACAATGCGGTCGGCGCGATCATCGGCACGAAGGGCTCGCACATCCGCAACATCATTCGCTTCTCCGGCGCGACGGTGAAGATCGCCCCGCTGGACGAGACCAAGCCGCAGGACACGCAGACCGAGCGGCGCGTCACCATCGTCGGCTCACCAGAGGCGCAGTGGAAGGCGCAGTACTTGATATTCGAGAAGATGCGCGAGGAGGGCTTCGTCGCCGGCTCCGATGATGTGAGGCTAACCGTGGAGATAATGGTGCCGAGCTCGCAGGTCGGCAGGATCATCGGCAAGGGTGGGCAGAACGTGCGTGAATTGCAGCGGGTGACGGGCAGCGTCATCAAGCTGCCGGAACAGGGTACCAGTCCGCAGGAGGACGAAACTACAGTGCATATCATTGGTCCATTCTTTAGTGTTCAGGTATGACCGTACATAAGGTTTTTAATACATTTGCATTTTTTTCTAACTTTTCTAATCATTGTTATCCTGTTATATTTGGGTGCCATTGCGAATCATTACAATGGTACTTGATGCACACAGGTATATTAATGCAAAGAGTCCCGTGCTGACATACGACAGTCAACCCACAATGCTCAGCTCCGATTACTCTTCAACATTAATCCAACCCAACCATAGAGTGTTGATTTTTACGTTTTCTTGAATTTAAGTTTGCTTTACATCGTTTTTACTTGCATTTTAAACGCATTATGTTTTCTTGCAGAGTGCACAGCGACGTATTCGCGCTATGGTGCTGCAATCAGTGGCGCCGCCGCAGGGAGGAAGACCGCGCGGGCCGCGATTACCAAAAGATCCGCAAGCCGAGCCGTCGGCCACCGACGGCCAGCAGTAATGCTCGTCCCGCCGCCGCAGCGTCTCGACAATTATGTAAAACAAACTAAAAACGCAACTGCCCATACATGGCGCGGGCCACTTTTTGGTGACCTACCATGCGTTCGTTTTGTACATATTCAACATCTCTCGAGAGGCCTTCCATGAAAACAAAAGAAAACCGAACACGCAAACAAGCAAGAAAGAAAAGAAACACAAGAAAACTCTAACAAAGACTAGCATTAATAGATAAAGAGATCACAGCTCTTATCTTGAATTAAGCACAACCAACAAGGATAACCTCAAATACCTCAAGTACGTCGTGTATAAGTGCATCTTTCATCTCGATGACAATTTAACAACATCGATCATCTTAATCAATATCCAAAAAGTCACGACTGATCGTATTTAGCGCGAAATGAAAGTCCTAATTTATTTCGTCCATTTTTTCAAATTCATCATCATTACACAATTCGTCTAGTTATGAACGGCGAAATGGCGAAAGGGCTGACGAGAAAATGGTACGAGCGAATGCTTGCCATGCAGTGCAACACAACACAAACTTGGAACAATCAAACCACAAGAGAATGTAATGCAAAGCTAATGATTACTTGAACAGAACAGAACTACCTCAGCAAATCAAAACTAACACTTAGTTACGAGCGTTCCCGAAGAATGTTTTTTATATTGTTTTGTGCTATATGCAATCAAATCGCGAACAAAACACAGCGTGATTGCGTTGCACTGGAACCACACAACCACAAACAACCTCATACATAGTATAAACACGTTTTATTATTGTTGAAAGCGAGAAATCTTTACAGGAAACAATGAAAATAGAAAGAATTACACCGCAAATGTGTCAAGTAAGAGTAAATGCAACTTATGCAACCAATAGTTCTTATTCGCTAAGGACTACCAAAGATGTAAAATTAGTCGATTTACTATTTGCAGTTGCGATTGCCTTTGAAAACGACGATCACCTAAACGTCATTGATATAAACAAAACAAGAAACCAACAGGATTATGACCTATTGTTTAAGCAAGCCACATACACACATACGAATTACCCCGGAATGAATCAATTCTACACCAGCCCGAGCAAATGAAAAGCTAGCGAGTACCGAAAACAAATGATATAAAAGATGAAGACAACCACAACATTTTCTATGCAGGAAGAGTATCGTTCGTTTACATTTTTTTACATAAGTGTAAAGAGGCGGAATAGTTCCTTTCGACGGTGATAAACGCAGAGCAGCTCTTATTGTCAAATATTATCGTGCGGTGCATAGTGCTGCTTTGCGCGTACGCCGGGTACCAACGTGGCTGTTGTTATTATAACTTATTTTGTATGAATGTGTATTTTTTGTTTTTGTTTAATTATTATTAGAATTATAATTTTTTTTGTGTAAGTGTGGAAGCGTGTGTGCGGCAGACTGCAATATTGCCTCCGAACTGAACAACTTCACGCTCCATAACGAGATAGTAATGATAGGGAAAAAGAAGACACATTGGAAGAGGGCGAGCAATTGAATTACGGCCACTTTTGTTTTTTTTTGTTGCGACTAACATCTTTGAACATTAAAATTTTGTATTACCACGTGAGTGATGATCATTTTCGTCTTTCGATTCGACAATCTTCCATCATAGACTGGAATCATTCATTCACGTACAGGGCCTGACTTAACATGTGAGTTCTTGCATTCGCTGAGTGTATATTTCGGGTGTGCTTGTCGTCGCGAGCGATGAACGGTGAGAGTGAGCGTGCGAACATTTTTTAACACTTAAATTATAATTATTGTTAGGAGATTGTTAATGAAATGTTGACACGCGAAAAAGGCGCGGTGGAATATATCGCGAATAGAGAGTGGACATTTTAGGGTTTTCATTTAACGATGGCGGGTAGATGCGTCGCTCTTAGATTATATTACAATTCTTACAAGGTGCCGCGCGACGCGTCTGCACGCCAGCCATTGTGATTGTTAACTGGGTGTTAACCAGATGCAGTTAACTATGCAGAGAGCAGGAGCAAGAGTGCGGCTATAGGGTGTGTGACAAAATGGTGTCATTGGTGATGTGGAATTGGTGCCGAAACACTTTGGGGAAGAGAGACTCACTTCATTTTCAAACGAGATACGAACACTGAACCGCATTGGCGATCGGGGCTGATCGACGGTGAAAAACACTTGAGAGAGAAAAAGAAAGCGCAAAGAAATGCGGGCGAAAGCGAGCGCCTTTCGGCGACGGGGGGCGCTCGCGGGGCCCGATTGCGATTAAAGTACAAAGCTTATCATAATTGATGCAAACTCGGAGGTATGATAGGACCTTCCTACAAGGTCTAAATTTAAAAATAATTGAAGAGAATAAAAGCCGGTGGTTGGTATATTTGCCAGGCTTACAACTTGTAAAAAAAATTATTTTTGATAAAAATTGTTTGTTGGGGAGGATATTTTTTGTTAGATTTTTAAAAAATGAAATGAATGAAAAAAAATTAAATAAATAAGAAATTTACGAGAGAGCGCGTCGAAAAAGATTGCGCTTTGATTTTATGAGAAATTGTGAAAAAAATGGATATATTATATATATTATATATATATACATATATGGTATATACTAATAATGTATAAAAGAAGAGTTAAATTATTTGTACAGATTTAAGAAAATGAATTGTGCCAAAGTGCGAGACAAAGTTTATTAAGAGAATTTATTAGTGAGTTTAGGAACAGAGGGTTCATGTATTTATTCTGATTCTAACACATGGCAAAAATGGTCGAAAACACACGAAGAGAAAAGTCAAATTGAAAACTTAAAATTCGGAAAAAATAAAACGCTCACAACGGTTCAGAAACGACTATCAAAAAAAAATCAACATTCGGCAACTGTTCGGAAAAGTACAAAAAAGAAAAACAACTAGAAAGAGAAATATCCAAAAAAATAATCCATTTATTTCACACAATTCAAACTAAAAACTGATCTTCAAATAAATCAAAAAAATGTCAACATCGAGAGAAACTCCAGGATTTCATTCGGAAAGCAAAAAGAAAATCTAACGCGCTTTTTTTATGATTACAGCAGAATGCAAAATTTAAATGTAAGACAAAACAACCCCCCAAAAAACGAATACCAAAAAAAGAGACTTTAGACCCATTCGGAAAACGGAAAGACAAACAAATTACACCGAAAAGGAAAACACAGAAATTGGTACCATCTCCATCCAAATTGACAAAAAAAAAATTGTTTTAGTAGACATTCGGCGAAACTGACGAAATTTTTACGAACAGAATCACAACCGGTTCTGTTTCACGATTTTATGAGAGAAAAATAAGAGAAGAAATTGATCAAGATGAAGAAATTCACTATCATTATCCCTCCAAGCATTGACGCGAAAAACTACCGCTTATACTATTACATTCATGTACGTTTTGCTCGTTCTTTATTTCGCTTGTAAACATGCACCACGCAAATTATTGCCCCCCTTACATATCGGCGGTTCGTTCGCCGAAAAAAGTAAAATACAAAACGTATTCGATTTTGATAACGGAAAATCCGCAAAGTCCCATTTTTCCACTAGATGGAAGCTGCAAAACTATGCTTACTCCCTAAATTGTAAAAGATTAAAATGTACACCCCCCGCCCCTAATCGCATATTGATATGCATTTATGTTCTAATGATTTGATGTAATCCAACTGTAATTCAGTCATGGTTACCAGTTTACTTCAAACCGATCTTGAGCCATCCTTTCAACCTCGATGCAGCGCACAACCACTAAGAGACACAACTAGTTTGATACAAACAAACATTTTGGGCATTAAAATATCAACTAACATGCTAATCGCTACTTCGCTACACAGGTTAAAAGGACGCGGTTCAAGTCACATTTAAGTAGTTTTTCGTTAATTCATACATCTATATTATAAATAATAGTTTAGCTTATAAAAATGCAAAGTCAAATGAGGATTTGTTGTATCGCTGCGTATTGCGTTTGAATTAATTTTTCATTCTGAATGTTCAAACAACAATTTCGATTGAATTATCAGCCACAAGCTGCTCAAACGTTGATTGATGCAAGAGATTAAAGCAACCTCAGTACAGCATACAACCCAGAGAAAACACGGTGTCTCATGCTCTAATTTCCCCCATTGAAAAACATAGAATAAGTTGGAAATCGAAACGGTTCACGATGTTTCATCTCCCCCCTGCACACAAAGCCTTTCTATATGTTCTATAATGTTCGATTTTATTACATACGTTTATTTCCTCTTTAATCATGCTACATTTCGTAGCTCTATATATTATATTATTTTTTGTATTACAGTTATACATATAGAATTTATGCTATTTAGAATCGCTGGATGGACTGACCATGGATTTATATATTATATACAGAGCAGGATTGCCCAGCTGTTTTTCTTTCTCTTACGTAGATTTTTAGTGTGATTAGGTCCGGATACATGAAAAAAGAAAACGAGCAAACAAATGCAAAACGAAACGCAAACGTATAACAAACTGCACAAATATGATGAACAAACATCGCGTACACCATTCCATTTCGAACATCTTCATTGTTACATTGCAAAACGCGAGGCCGGCCTAAACATGGGCCAGTCCCGAAGCTTGACGACCCAAGAACCCGTGCAAAACCGACCAAGGGCGCACACGTCAAGGATGTAAAACAATATATCCGACCTAAGCAGTATCTACCTCAATAATTATAAGTGGTAAAATAGTAATATTAACGTTGTTTATGTTTTTTATTTGCTTATATTTCCAAATACCTAATGCGTATGAATACTATGATAACTACTAATTTATGTTGCATACAATAAAACTATACCAGGCTGATTGAATTCGCGCTGCGCGACTTCCCCTCCGTATTGTTTTGAGTATCCGTTTGTATCATCACGAAACGAACTTACCCAACATAAAATAGATAAACAAAATAACCAAACCTGTTAGTAATTGTCATACATCATAAATATAAAGATTTAGATTAACAAAAAGAAATGAAAGAAAGAAACATAAAACGAAAAGTATGTTAAGTCAAAAGAAACAAGAAGGAAAACAAAAATAGAAGAGATAAAAACATTCATTTCTGGAATGAAACCATAAGTGAAATAATATTTAAGCGGAAATAGCATGTTTAATAGTAAGCATTAAATTAAATTTAGAAAAAAGGAAAATATTTTGTGTCTGTGTGCCATTTCATTTTTGTATTTCATTGTTGGATGTTACATTGCAACAAACACAGAACACTGAGGAAAAATAAAACCATGTGTTTATTTCATTAGACCAATAAGCGAAAAACGTAAAAATTGAAAATAAATGACAAAACTGCACCTACATTTTCATGGAAAAAAATATACATATACCTAACTAATGTGAACAATGGACTAACATATACTAAACATGCATATATCGTATTTGTAACCGAAATACTAGTGCTAACTAATTACTATACTAACACATAATTAACCACTGATGCAGAACATAAGATAGAAACAGAAACATGTGCGAGCGTCTAGTTATGAACAGTTTTTTACAAAGGAGATAAAACCAAGACGGAACCGTAACTCTCAGGTATTATAGCTCAGGACGATTTTGATAAATCGCTTGTATAAGGATGAAAAACTAACCATTTTTTGCATTGTACGAGTGTTTATAACGATTATAGGTACATAGTTTAAAACCATTTTTCATTTCTGGTTTATTTTTCATGTAGATAGAGAGTTTCACGGGAAGCAGGTTTACATACGAGCAGGATTGTTAACAATAGGACTTACCCTTATTCATCATTTTTGGATTTTTGTTCATGACAACTCCATTGCGTTGTTTATGGCGCATCATATTTCATGCCTTCACATAGTCAATAAGTGTCGTTATTTTATACTGTAGTAAGTAAAATATTAATTATTGCTGCTTCTTGTTTAACGCAAACTACTTCTGTTACGAAAGATGCTATCTCCCGTTGAATAATAATCCCGCATCTATTATATGTTTATAATATGAGCTTAACATTAACACTATTACGTTTGAACAAAAGCGCACGCGCGTGCGCGGATTCTATGGAACATTGGGCATTGGGTTCAGAAAGACAAAAGGAATCGTTTTATAACTAACCGTTTTCGTAACAAATATATGTATCAGTCGAATATCTGCAGTGCTGAAACTGACATCACTTTTGATAACGCAAGCAAGTTATCAAACATGGAACTTATAACGTAGATAGAACAGTAATTATAAAACATACATATTACATGCATCTATTGTCCGTTTAATGAATTTCAGTTAATAAATAGTGTTCCCTTAATATTGTTTATTTGCTACCTTATCATTAAGATGATTGATTACCTCTATACTTTCCTATACACTTAAATTGCTTTAGAAGTTGAAGCAATATGTTGTAAAGTTTTCGACTCTTCCACCAATAAGCTCCTGCAATAGTCCGATAATTTGGCGCTTACCTTACTTGTCACACAATGTACTATTGTGTTACAAGAAGGGAAAGCGCCACTTTCTCGGACGACTGTAGGGGTTTGTTAGGCGAGCCAGAGGCGAAGTAGCACCACCTTGTGATGAAGGCAACAACAAATTTAAAAAATAAAACATTATTAACATAATATGAATAGAAACGCTATTTGTCCATGCATATGTGCATGTTTGCAACTCGATGAAATTACGTTTCCGAAATTTCATGAAATTGAAATTGAAACGTATCCACATCTCTAGTTTTATCTTTTTCCATTACTTTCTTACGATCGCCCAACCAATGAGGGGTATATTGCTCACTTGCGAACATAAACGAAGCTGTCCGAACTGATTCAGTGCTTTATCCGCAGCTGCATGCCGCAGGCGTGCATTTACTTGCGGTGTTTCGGTGCTTTTATTTCAGATTTCAGTGCTTTATTGCATTGCTTCTGTGCATTGCTTGCTTTGTGTGATTTTTCGCCGTTTGTAATTTTGTATTGCCAAATTTGGATTGCAAAAAATGGACGAACTGAAGTTGATTGAAATTGTGCAGACCTTTGAGTGTCTCTACGATAGGAAACATCCGCATTTTAAAAACAAATTTAATAAGGCGGATGTGTGGAATGCGGTGGCCCTTGCCATGGAAAGTAGTGGTAAGTACAATAATATGTAGGTATGCATTTATAATCAAAATGCACTGTTTTACCCTTTTAATTTCATAACAGTGGAAGAATGCCAGCGGGTGTGGCTGAACGTCCGGACGCGCTATGTTAAGGCACGAAAAAAGATTCTTCTAGGGATTGCTGTAGAAGAAGAGATTTCTTGGCCAGCGATGAAAGCAGCACAATTTTTGGACAAACACATACAGCCCAGAAGGAGAAGGTATGCAATTTTATTAACATGTAAGCATTATATTACTAACATTTATATTGTGCAGAACTTATGGTACCATAATAAAAAACGCAGAAAGTCCAAGCGGCGGTATGTCGCCAACACGGAGTAGATCTCCAAGTCGAAGCCGCAGCAGTCCATCACCGAGCCGCACCCCTTCGCCTAGCTATATTCAATGCTCCCCCATGGTAGTGAAGGCAGAAGAGATAACAGAAGAGCTGCTAACTCCAACTCCGATTCAGACAACACAAAGCAGGACCTCAGACAATAGAGGTAGAGCAAACGCTAAAGAAGATGATATGGATGCATCTTTAAAAACAACCTTAGTGGCATTGGGCGGATGGCTGACAAACAAAAGTAAAGGCGATGCAGATCAATCATTTGGTCAATGCGTCGCAGATATGATGATAACTGTGCCAAAAAGATTCAAAACAAGAGTTAAAATTGAAATAATGGAAGTTATTGAAAAATATCAACAGTTTGAAGAAGAGATGGAATCAACATTTTATTAATATAATAGTATGATTAGTTATTTTAAATTTTATTGTACTGCCACAGCACCTCTCCTTCCGGGGACTCAAAGTATTCACGTAAAGTGTCTCTTGCCTGGTAACATTCTCGTGTTGCATTATTCGCTGACAATCTACCAACAGATTGGAGCGCATGAGCTTCATTTCGCCATTCCCCATCTTCTGCGTCCCCTGAGTCGACGTATCCTCGCGGATTGTACATTTTTCCATTCTCCGTTTGTGCAAAGTTATGCAGGCAAACCACTGCCTTCACAATTGCATCAACATTCTCTACTTTTGCATTAATGGTTGATCTCAAAATTCGCCACCTCGCTACGAGAATTCCAAAAGTGTTCTCGATGATTCTTCTCGCTCTCGAGAGGCGATAATTGAATATACGTTGGCTTCTTTCTAGACGTCTGCCAGGATATGGTCGCATAATGCAAGTTTTTAGCGGAAAAGCCTCATCAGCCACCAATGCATAAGGCACTTTTTTATCACTATTTGGCAACAAAGCAGGCCTAGGTAAATTCAATCCACCTGTATCCAGAGCACAGCCAAACTTTGATGCCCGAAATACTGCATCATCATGTTGGGATCCAAATGGTCTTATGTCTACTAGGGTGAATTTGTAGTTTGCATCTGCACATGCTAATATAATAATGCTGACTATTTTTTTATTGTTGAAAAATTCGGATCCAGTTCCAGCTGGTGCTTGTATGTTGATGTGCTTCCCATCAATTGCACCCAAGCAGTTGGGAAAGTTCCATTTATCGTAATAGTCATCAGCAATCGTTTTCCAATCATCGGCAGTTTCAGGCGGTTTTAGGTATTTTGGAGACAAAACCTGCCAAATGGCTTCGCATGTCTCCTTAATGATCTTATGAACTGTGGAATGGCCAAGTTGGAACATCCATGCCGTCGTTTGAAGACTTGATCCTTGTGACAAATAACTAAAAATAATCAGTTTAAAGTTAAAGGTGATTAACAACTAACAGAAATTATTCTCTTACTGTAAAGTCACAGCAATTCTTTCCTCTGGTGATACAATATCAGGTAAATTCCGTTTTTTTCCAAGTTTAGGTTTTAGTAGTTCACAAAACAGGTTAAAAACAGGTGTTGTCATTCTTGTATATTTGAAAAATTGGCTCGGATCTTGCTCTTTCATCGGTATAAATGTTGAATTGTAGAACCCTTTTTCCTTTCGATTTTGATGAATTGGCCTAACTTTGTATTTCCTTCTGCTTCTGCCTCTCAATTTCTTTCTGCGCTGAATAGCCAACAAGCCCAAGCCCGCAAATAAAGTAGACGCCACAACGTATTCTTCCATGTCCATTTTGATCAACAGATTCAGGAGATTCCAAAATTAAAAACGCAGATTCACACAACAAAGCCCACAACTACAGAGTGGCCGTTATATACATTATACATACAAACATTACATTGCAAATGCGCATGCTGTCAAAACACGCCATGCGCAGTAAGGTACGATCTCGCACGAAGAATTCAAAATTCAATATTGCAAATGAATTCAATTCAAGAATCATTATTGAAAATCAATGGAAATGAAAGGAATAATCAATAAAATTTTAGGTAGGGTGAATAAAAC
>JARJDQ010000646.1:0-17325 GCA_030264215.1 Geostiba sp. GC000077 | reverse complement strand
TATTTGAAACCAGTTGCGGCGTTGCCGCATATCTCAGTACTGTCTGGGGCCAACTTGATTAACGGTTTTGTTTTATCTAATTTGAACGTGGGGCTATTTTTCAAACTTTCAAATTTTGACGCTTGCGCTTTGAAAATTATTTCGCGCATGCGGATTCGTGACGTACTATGGCCGATATTCGGTCTGGCGCATTCCCGTAAGCTAATACATGGGATGCTGGATCTATACTGTTAAGTATATAATATGTCTATGTCTCAAATTTACATAGTGCGCCATCTCGTCGAGAAGTTTTGTACAATTAATGTAAACAAACCTAAAACTATACATGTTCTCTTCATATTTTCATTGTTTTTGAGAGAAAGCACTCTTTTACATTGTTAAATAGGTGGCCAGATATTGAACTATCCACTATCCTAATAGGCTTCAAATTAGGGCATAAAATACGATAAGAACACTTTTTATACAATAGAATATTTTATATGTTACAATAAGTTTCCTAAGACTAGAACTTAAAATATAACTTAAGCAAACAATTTATGATGATTTTATTTCTTTTCCACCCATTGGTATTGCAATAGGAATACTAGTAGCAACGTCCTTCATGGTAATGGTATCTGTGGTATCGCCAATTTGAACGGTTTTAGGTTTCTTCTTCTTGATATATGTTTTGTAATAGAAGTCGGCGAACAGCACAGTCATGAAGATATTCTGTGGAATAAACACGCACTGTGTGAACCATGGAAAGTCGCAGTTCTTCCGGAAGAATAACTGTCCATACAGCACTGTAAACGTTGCGAATTGCGCCTGAAAGTTCAAATAAATAAAGGATATTTGATTATGTATGTCTTTTCTTACAAGCTGCAGTTGAGTGATGTGCTTCTTAAACCAAAGATTCGACTTGTAATGCGTTGACACCAAATAGTAACTGTACATGATGGCGTGCACGAAGCAGTTGATCAGCCCAACATAAACAACATGGCCGCCGGGGAGGAACTTGGCCGCCGTCCACGAGATGGCCACCATGCCGCCATGATGATACACGTGGAGGAAGGAAACGTGCTGCTCCTTCTTGCGCAGGATAAAGAACACTGTGTCGATCAAGTCGACGATTTTGATGATGAAATAGCTCCAGGTGAGGTAGGCAACTTCGATGGCTTCCGGATTCATGGAGTAATCAACTGGCGAACATCTCCAATCATATTTAAAGAGAATCAATCTCCCTCCCTGCAAACAACGTGCTTTAGAAACGTTGAAATGCATAATTATGTAAAACCATTGAAACTTACGCAGATCACGATATAAGCACAGTAAACGACTTGAATTGCATTGTACAAGTCCATAAGACGTTCGATTCGAAAGGCACTCCGGTTCTTCATCCACGCTGGGCCCCACCACAGGGCAAAGTACACGTATGCACCGACAATACCCAAGGGCCAACAGACATTGTTCAAGAATAATAAATGTTGGACTCTTGGATCTACAATGAACATGTTTTAAGGCACACTTCTTTTACGATAAATCTAAATGTCTTCTTGCCTGGTAGCTCAGTCATGGCATAGTTGTACATCCGATACAAAGCAGTAAGTAGGAGCGCCATCTTTGCAGTTTCCGGTTTCGCACCTGAGCGCACAGCGCACGCACAACCGATCGCACTTACGTTGAACGCGCAAATGACTATTCCGACCAGCACGCACGCACATATTAATATGTATTTCGATTGTTGCTGTGCCCTTATTGTTCCTTTGTGTTACTTTTAATTTGCGCGCGCTTAGAATCCGATTGCGACGGCGCTTGTAAAACAATAGCCGCGCGTTAAGTTGACACACTTTGCTCGATCGCGCGCAATGACGGGGCGGAACATTTTAAAGGTCAAATACCCGAAATCAGTGAGTGCGCATTAATTGCGCCAGGGCCGCCAGGGATATGCAAATGGCGGTCGGCATGATAAATATCCAAAAGCAATGGCGATTGCGATCGCGCTTCAATGCATTTTGAGAAAGCCTTGGCGATAAGAACCATATCAATCACATGCATCTGGATCTCTGGGTTAATATTTCGAGGGTGTCGAAATGAAAGAGAAAGCAAGAAATATGGCACAAATAGATGGATTTAGGGTAAACTTCGATTTTTAATCGCTGCATTCATGGACTTGGCGTAACTCTAAAATTATTTATTTTTATTAGCTATTTACAGTTTATTATTTTTACAATTACAATCATTTAGTATATAACAATTTTTTAGTAATTTCCTTCTCTGCGATTCAAGATTCAACAATGTCAGATGATACATCACTTAAAAAATAATATCATTTCCCTCCTCGTCGTTTCATCTGTAAGCGAATTGCACTTTGTTAAGGCACTAGGTAAAAAGTTTTAAGTTTTAGTTGTGTTAGGAATCAAAATTGCTCCTTCTCGTCGAGTAATCTTCGGGCCACATTATTGCTTTCGATAACCTTTTCGGCTGCCAACACATGTCAACAGCATCTTGCGCGCCGCGCCATCGTCCCAGACAATTACTAAACACGTACACAATTATACACACACGCATTATACAAGTAAGTAATAAATAAGTTTCCGCGTATTTTCCATCCATCCACCCTGACGCTCTCAGTGAAACAAGTCGCACTGCAACATTGCTGAGAAGTGAGATGATTCGGCGTTGTCGCAGTTGGTAGCTGCCTGTATCAGTCATTTGTTTGGCGTTGTACCCAAACCCAAACTTGGTCGTTTTGTTCTCTTGTTCTGAAGTGGTTTAGATTGATTTAAGTTTAGAGAGCCTGGTCGCCATTGTAGTAGGCGTTGCGGTTGAGTGGCTGACGTTCGGGAGCGTCTGAAGGTCGGTTCCTCTTGAAGAATCCAAGCTAGAAATAAGAATCCGAATCGCGATTATCCCTCTTGAATATTAAGGTTAGTGATTGATTACCTTGTGTAACAAGTAGATTAACAACAGTAGGAGGATAGTGCCTCCCACGGCTGAGAGGACGATTACCCATAATGGCCATGCCGCAGCATCCGAATCGACGTCAGCTTCTGGCATCACAGTCGTGAAGATCTCATGGCTGTGCACCGTGCGATTGAGTGGTCGACCGATGTAGGGAAGCTTTTCAATTCGGGCCAACATCATCGAGGAGAATTTGATGGACTGTGACGTGGAGATCTAACGGGAAGCAATTTATATTAGCTGATCTTTAAGGCTCATGAGTGTTTACACTTACATTGCGCAATGTCCTCACGTTGACTCTAGACCTCAGCGCAATCAGAGCAACCTGGTCCTTCTTCAGTGGTCCTACAGTGCACCTAATGGCAAGGCACTTCGAAGATTGACACTGCATAAAGTTCCTGATGTCGTTGTTATCAGCATCGCGCTTTTTACGTCCCACGAAACGATTGTCATAATTTGGACGGTCCGTGGCGACATTATCTCGACCAGAGTACACATTACCAGTGGAACCGCCCGAGGATCCGGACGTAGACCAGGAGGAAGACTCGTGATGTGATTCATAGCGAGTGCCACTTTGACGTGCATGTTCACGTTCACGTTCAAGTTCAGCTTGGGTCAGTGTGCGCGAATAAGATCCGCCTGCGCCTTGACTAGTACTACTACCACTACCACCTGCAGCACCACCAGATGAAGCACCATGAATACCTAAGTCAAGAGCAGTTGTTCGGAATCCACTGCCCGAGGCTGCTGCTTCAGCCCAACCACCAGCAGCACCGGCAGATCCACTTTGTGCAACGTATCCACCTTGGGAACTTTGGGAACCTTGGGCAACATGAGCACCACCACCACCTCCCGTAGAAGAAGAGTAACTGCGATTATAGCTGGAGCCATGACTCTGGCCATGTCGACCCTCTTGCCGCACATCTTGATAGTCCTCTTCAGATCCTGTATAAACCTCTTCGGAGTAATTAAAGTCCTGAGCTTGGGATCCGCTGTTTTGGGTGTGGCCAGTGTGTGTTTGCGAAGTTTGCGTATGACTAGATGTAGAAGCCACTGTAGCTGTAGAAGTCACTCCATACATCCTATTGTACTCCTCCTGCTTACGTCTGTGCTCCTCAACCTGTCGTTGGTACTCTTCATATCGACGACGTTCCTCTACCAAACGAGCTTCTTCCTCAGCTCGTAGTCGTGCTTCTTCATCAGGACGTCTTCTCCCAGAAGCGGCAGCGGCAGCCAATCTGTGTTGCTCTTCAACCCTTCTCCTCTCATCCACAATCCTCTGCTGTTCCCTCCGTTCCTCTTCCAAGCGATGATGTTCCATTTGTACTCTATGCTGTTCAGCTAGCACTCTTCGTTCTTCTTCTTGACGAGTGCGCTTTTGTTCCTGTTGCAGGCGCTCCTGTTCGCGTATTCTCCACTCTTCTTGACGTCTGCGTTCTTCGGAGAAGTCCGCAGAGGAAGCACTTGGTCTTCCTCGGGTGGCATGACCACTCTCTGTAGAACTATTCCACACAAAATGACGATTCACGTTAACGGTGCCGTTCGGGCGTTGGAGGAACGTTCCAGATTCGTAAGTAGTGTGTCCACCATCGGTGGCGTTGAACTCTTGACCTGAACGACGTCCTTCTACGAAGGTGGCACTATCAAGCCTACCAGAACCGGAGGAAGTTGAGGAAGCTACGGTAGCAGTGCTTCCACCACCACCACTCGTGAAGGAGATTTCTGATTCAGAGGGTCTGTTACCGGAGGAGGTATAGACAATGCCTTGGTGAGAACCTATCATACCTCCTGATGATCCTGCTGATCCCGAGGAGGAACTGGAGTATACTGTGCCAGAAGATCCACTCCCTTGGTAAACTCCTCCTGAATGTCCAGATTGATGTCCGCTTTGGGCAAAATTGCTTGAACCAGAACCAGAACTGGAGCTGGAACCACTTGAAGAACTCGACGAGCTCTGCGTAACCCTCACAGTCCCACCCTCGAATTGCTTTGAATATGTAGTGCCATTCTTAGACCATCCTTCAGCAACATGCGTCTCCGAGACTTTGCTTCCACTTCCAGTGTCCTTGCCAACATGTACAACAGTACCAGTACCGCTTCCCACAGCCCAGCCACTAGAACTACCTCCAGACTGATGTCTCCTCTCCCCCTCTGTCTGTCCACTCATCTGACCCGTATGTTTATAATCCTTCGGAGTGGAGCCATGTGTACCAGGCCCTTCCATGATAACCAAGCCGCCAGCCTGACTCAAACTGGCAAACTCACTCTGCGCAATGCCCAAAGACTCCCAAATGCTCTTCTTCCTCACCTCCAACTCGTACCCTCTAAAGTTCGCCTCGGCAGGCTCACATTTCATATTTCCCAGAATATGGGGCTGCTCCACGAGGTACAGCAAATCGTCCCCACTTAACGTGGCATAGGGCCACAGCAACAAAACCTCCGCCTCGTTAATACTCGACGGCCCATTGTTTTCAATCGAATACAAATGAATAATCTGTGGGCCAATGTCACTCTCCTTGGTGACCTTCTCGGAAGTGTATAAGCTATAATTATAGTTCATCTCAGCGGGTTTAGAAATACCTGATAATTCAAGCTGGGAGTTAACCCAGATGGGAATAGACTTTTCAATGCGATTGTCAAAGGTGGTGTCAGGGGTTTCAGGATTAGTGCTGTTTACAATCATCAGGAAGTCGTAACTGGGACGCATGCCCTCTTTATGATGCGCAGTGTCCATCAACACATTGAAGCGGGCGATCTTTCCAGCTGGTAGAGGGTTACCAATGTCGCAATTCACAGTGTTGTTCTCAAGAGCAGAACAAAGAATGCGAACTTCGGGGTTACCACTTTGACGAATCTTATTGAAGAAAATACCTTCTGGTAAATGCATATCAAACGAGGATTCAAAGGAGTCTTCACCAAAGTTGTGTACAACTACATCAAACTCCAATCTGTCGTTGGAGCCCAAAAGAAAACTCTCCACATTTCTGCAAAACCAACAAAAATAATCCTTAGAACCTAAAACTAAGCCAAAAGACATGTCTACTTACGATTTGACTTCGAGTTTAAGATTCGGAATGCAGATATTATCCGGTCCGCAGTTCTTATGAATCGTGAGTGAATCTTTGTTCGTGTTCTCATGATTCGGGTCCAAGATCGGTAACACGCGTTCGCTGGGATTCCTTGCCCTGCCCGCGAATAGATTCTGCGCCTCGCGCATTGCATACCGCACCTCAATCTCAAGCGGCGTGAGTTTGTCCTTGATCTCATTCTGAATGTACACCGTCTCGCGACTGCAAGTCATATCCCGGTCCTTGGTCAGCTGGATAGTCTTCTTCATCATTGTGGTGTCCTCACGGCTCAGGAAGAACATTCGCGGAGGGGTTTTCTTGCCATCCAACACGTACTCAACATCGAGATTGATGGAGGACGGTACATTCTTGCCGTGGAACCTCATGCAGATGTTCACCTGCGTGCAAGGTACTTTCACACCTGATCTTAGAGTGCAGTTCTTCTCTTCTAGGACGATCTTCTTGTTGCGGTTGAGGAAGTCCACTTTGGATTCGATTTTCACCACTGGGCGTGACCGGAAGAAGAACGCAGTGTCACTATCGTAAGCACCAACAGCGAGATCGGGATATTCATTGTAATCGAGGTCTACTCCACCCGAAAGGGAGAAACCAAAGGTTTTGATCGGGAAGCCATGACTGACGTCTTCGGCGTAGATCACTTGGCTGTATTTTGCTTCATTGAGAGACTTGGCTCCGTGGTAGATGTACACAGCTCCACGTTCACCAGGTCCATCATATGGCGCACCAACGGCAAAATCAGCGAAGCCATCCATGTTGATATCCCCCAGATGGGCAACAGACAGACCAAAGCGTGACTTGGACTTAAAACCATCGATCGTATTAAATCTCCTGAACTTAGCAGCCTCGCGTCCTTGATAGATCACATATACCCTGCCCACTTCGTACTTCCCTTCGTTGTTGGGCTCAACGTGCAGTGGTGCCCCCACAATGAGATCATCAGTCTTATCGCCGTCAAAATCACCAGCCGCAATAGAATACCCAAAGTACGTCCCGATCTGATGACCGTATTCGCCCAAGGAAATATTCTGATAATTCGTGAGGTTCCAGGTGAAGAGGTTGATCTGCCCTAAAAGTCGCGACCCGCGTGGCTTCCCGACAGCAACACCCTGCTCACCGTCCCCGGTGAAATCGCCCACGGTCATCGAATATCCCATGTAGGAGTCATCCTCTTGCGCATTGCCCTCGTTGGTGGACACGACAGCCGGGCGCTTGTCCAGAGTCTGCTGCGTGACTTGACCTAGAAGGAGATCAGAATTACCATCTGGTTGGGGAGCGTATCCATACACCAAACCACATCGACCATGTGCGTTAAGGATTAAATCATTAGAATCATTAATATTGTCAAAATTAGAGAGAAGCCACCGATTTCATCAATATCAATACTCCGGGCTGGTTTAATTGGGTTGAGTTGTATTCTAAGCGTGTGCTGGCACTTGAAATGCGGTGTCGAGGAAACAGAAACCATAAAATAAACAATCGACAAACACGGCGGCCATGTGTGTGCAAAAGCGCACGACGCCGCCGCTAGAGGGCGCGGCGCGCGCCGCGGTTACCTTCTGCCACCGGCGCCGGCCGCGGCGGGAAGAGCGACCTGCACGACTGCAGCAGCGACGGCGAGCGGCGGTTGCGCTTCTCCAAGATGCTGGCGTCTTTTGTCAAAACCAATACACACCATCACAGCACCACCATTGCAAAAAAAAATCACACAAACAAACACGCTATTTACGTCGGCTTGACTCTTGGTAGATCACAGAGAGAGAGACACGACACAAATGTGTTTTTAGTAATTGTGTGTGCAGAATGTAAGAAAGTATCAAAGAATCAAGAAGATGTGACTCGGAAATAGTACATCGTACATGAAACAAAATGGACAGACATTCAGATTACCTAGTTGAAACTGCATGCATCGTTCGATAACTGAGGCGTCGAGTTGCACTTGAAGGTGGAAATGTATCACACATAATTATTCACACAACAACTTCACCGCTGTTAATCATTTACCTTGCGAATTGAAGAATACATCGCAACATACCAAATCGTTGTGATCGTATTCTATCGTGGGACACACAAACTTTTCAATTTAATGCAAAAACTAATGGAAACAAAGAAATAAACATACAATATGCAAATGGTGGTGTAGGTGGTGAACTTGGTGAGTGAGCACACAACAAAAATTATGAACAGCGCAGAAAAAAAGCACGTCCAAAATAAACACCGCTGCAAATAATAATTCCTGTTTCCGACAAACAGGGCAACACATTGTTATCTAACGTTGGTTTAGTAACACTAACATGTAATGAGGTAAAGGTAACAGATGAAGAATGAGCAATGGCAATGATACAGTCCTCGTTCGTATCATTCGTTGATGATGATCGCTACCGTGACGTACTGCATGGTTTTAATGATTTAATAATTTAGTATTTATAATGTGTACGTTGTACTAGCAGATGTGTGAAATTAGTGAAATTAATCACTAATGTAAGTCTAAAAAATGTTTGGCAATGTTGAGAGAAATGATTATTATTATATTATTGGCGTGATTTTGCGAATGATCGATACATGACGATTAATTTCGTTCACTTTTGTTGAAGAGGGGGTGAGTCGATGCTTGTGTTTGTTTAATTGCATTGAGTTCGATTGTCTTTTGTTTTTTGGTTTGTTTGGAATGTACCTGAGCCGAAGGCTCCGTTGCTAAATACTCCCGGGGTAAACGGGAATTTGGCGTTCGCATCGATCGAAAATATTTGGCCTGAAACACACAAGATGCCCAAAATGGTTTCAGCAAACAGATTGCGATTTGCACAATGAGGGGAAGAAGGTTTCTAGAATAAAATAATGTACATAACAATTCGAAATAAAAAAGGTACACAAACATATTATTAAAATCATTAACAGAAAAAATGTGGTCCTGGGATCCTGGGAATTTAGGAAGCATTTCATGTTTACCTTGCCAGTAATAACTGCCTGGTGCACCGACGAATAATCGATTGCCATCCTGCAAACAAAACAAATAAATTTTTATTAATGAACGCTATGCATGCTATGCAACCAAGTATACACTGTACATCTGGTTGCATACAATAAAACTTGATTGAAGAGTTTCAAGCTGTTTCAAGCGCATTCAAGAGCGACAAGAGCCGTGTTAACATTAGAAACATTTTGTTCCTTTTTATTGTCACCCCGAAATTTGTAGATTATTTTAATTGCTACATGCACTCCGTGCTGCGCCATTCATTTATCTCGTGTAGCTTACAGTCCCTACAGTGGATGCGCGCTTTTCAAGAAGCTTTCAAAAGCTCTCAGAGTGAAGAGGGTGTAACCATGAAACAAATTCGTGGCATAAGTCAAGTGCCAGCGATATGTACTCGCTCTTTCGGCGCTCTTTGCCCATGTGCTGTCGTCCTCGACTCCTCGAATGAGAACAATGTTAAGTGGCCGGTCTCACCGAGACACAATCGGTCGCCGATCGGCATTTGTAGCTCTAGCAAACATATGGCATCAGAACGCAGAGGAAAAAATGGCACCAATAAATAAATGCATTTTCGACTGTTGCTCCTGTCGTCAAAAGTTCGAAACTTATCGTGAAATTGGGCGAATAACATTAATATCGATTTAACATCGATTGTAATAGACAAGCAAATCTACATTTTGAACTGCTTCCAATGAATGAATGAATGAAATGACATTGCTCTGCCTGTCCCTGTCCTTGTATACTCCTCGTCATCTCAACTTAAAACATTCATGCCGACTGAATTGCAGGCATTGCAGCGCGCCCCGGCAAGCGCATAAATCGTGCGCATTGTTTGCATTCGTGTGCCCAAAAGCGGCAGCATTCGAATTCGAATTCGAAGCTGATCAGAAGACCTGAAGCAGTTGATGATAACCACGATTGTCGATGCGCCTTTTTTTGTGCGTGGAAGCGCTTCGTATGCCGCTCCAGGAGATGCGATTGCGTTTTTGTGCGCTTTTATTACAACGCGGGGATTTTTTCAGCGTACCAACTTGTCGCGAGCAATTTGTAAACAATTAATTTTCGATTACGAATTCACCCCGAGTCGCATGCCACCAACACCAGCCAGAAGAAAACCAGCGAGAGCCAGCTCGAAGCGAATTGAATGGCGAGACCCAAGCCGCAGCCAGTCCGAGATGAAATAAGGCATAAAACAAAAAGAAATTACAAGAAGGAAAAAAAGCTACGCCGCACATGTGTGCACGATTTAATATTAATCGATGCTGGCGGTGAAAGGATTGCACTGCTGTGCGATGTGCGGCGATAAAATAATAGCCAGACTGTGGCTTTTTGGAAGAACTACATAACTCCATTTTTTAAATTAAAACTTAACATTTGCGATTCTATCAAATCTGTATTTTTTATACTTTACTAATTTCTAATTTCTTTTGAGTTGTGATGTTATTCCGAGAAAATGGTGTTAAGTTGTAAATTAAATAGTATAAGGGTGCGATTTTGGATGGAAATACTAATAATTTCATAAAAATATTTATATAAAAGTGATGCAAGATTGAAATGTCCACAACCCTAAAATATTTTCAAGTGCACAGGGTATTGCACTAAAAAGATACAGACAATTTTTTTTAACGAATGGTTTATTTTCTATATCAAATGTAAAACCATATTTTAACAAAAAACACATATTTCCCTTTTTTTTTCAATTCTCTAGATAGCTTATTCCTGAAAAAATCGGAAAATGTGACTATATTGCATGTCTTCCTAAAAAAAAATATCTCTTAAACGAAATAAGTCAAATGAATGCAATTTTGTGCAATTTATTAAATAGGAGTGCAACTAGAGGAAATATTATATAGAAGAAATATCTAATGGAAAGGTCTAATATTCAATTCATTCTGTTCACAAAATGCTTCCAAACGTAAAACTTAAGAGAAAAAAGGCCGTTTTTTTCCAATGGCATCCAATAATTTTAGTTTTGAATGCTATTCCATGCATTTCATCATCATAATTCATAATTTTTAAATTTATTTCTTTAATATTGAATGATCAGATCATTAGTTTTTTCTAGTTCAATTATTTATACAAAAATTAAGCCGTTATTTATCAATTAAGCACATTATAGTGTATGCCATGTTACTTTGGAATCATGGCAACTCGTATATTTTTCATCATGGCATCCACGATGTGGTTTATTAATTGTAGAATAAGCTATAATTTTGTAAACCTCATTAAATTAAAAATATCTTATACTGTAGCAAATCGACAGTGAGGAAATGACACTTAAAATTAAGATCAATAATCTGTCTGATTGCTGTTTGAATTCGTAACTAAAATTATAGGATCCATTTGAAAAACACGAATTTTTCTAGTTTGAAGTTTTGCATCTTTAGAAGCATTTTGGGCGAAGCAGGAATTGAAAATGATGTTTTCATTAGATATAACTCTAGGTATACTTTCAGTGAATAAAGTGAACAAAATCGCATTCATTTCACTTCTTTTGTTTAAAGAGACATAAACATTTTTTCAAAAGACAATGCAATTGTCACTTTTTTCATATTTTCGAGAATATCTTGATAACTATCAAGATATTTGAAAAAAAAAATCAAGGGAAACTTTTTTTTATTTGAAGTGCGCATATGAATTTGAAATCAAATACCCTGCATATTTGAGTGGAGATTTCAATTCTGCAAACTTCTATCTAAATAATTTCTTGAAATATATAGTTTTTCTATCTAAAATCGCTATATAGGTATACCTATATAGGGAATTATATATAATTCAAAAACTCTTGAGTTAGGTATTTTTTCCAAATACCACAGAAATTACAGGGTATTTACAATATTGAGTTTTTCTTTTTATGCTCTAGGACAAGCGGATGATAGTATATTTGAAAAGAAGTCGAAAATCACCCTAGTAAAAGTCATCTCATTGCCGAGATAATAATTCTTTTAACCAATAATTTACGATTTCTTGTATATCCTTTTAGGTGACGATATTAGACCTCAAAAGTAGTATTTTAACCAAAAATTGGAGAAGAATTCAGAAAAGTATTCTCATTGACGTGATACTAATTCTTTTATCTTTAAAAATTAAGAAATAAAAATAAAAATAATTATCTCGCCAATGAGTGGACTTTTACTAAGATAATTTTTAGTTTAAATACTTCTCTTGAGGTGTACTATCGTTCCCTAGAAGGATATACACCAAATCCTAAATTATTTTTAAAATCATTAATATTTAAATAAAAATGATCTCGCTATTGAGACGACTTTTACTAAGATAATTTTTGGGTTATCAACTTCTTTTGACGTATACTATAATCACCCTAGAAGGATAAACTCAAGACCGTAAATACCCCGTATATCATGCTCGGAAACGACATATGGAATGAATTTGTGTATATTTGGTTGCCTATGTTTGAGGATAATACGCCAAGCTCTACGCAAGTACGCCACACGCCACACGTGAGATGTAAATTTCCTCGAACTCTGTGTTGTTGAACGTAATCCAATTTGAATCAGTCTGATTTTGATCGGGATTTTGATTTCTCACGAATTCAATCTCCAAATCACGCGGACGCATGCGGCGGGCGCACGCTGCCTTTGTGGCACCATATTAGCTCGAATCCCATCAACGTCAGCGCACTGCGCACCAGATGCACAATGGCAATCCGCAGGTGGGCCTCGCGCGCGGTGCATAAAACATCACCCCGAATCTCCCGAATTAAATTCAATTATGCACGTTGCATGCCACAACGCTGAAGAAAATTAAAAAGACCACATTTTCGTTATGCTCGCGCTGGGGATTTACGCTCACGCTTATTAAGCCGCCAATAAAGTGAATGTAATTAACGAAAAAATGCACCAAATCAAGTCGACAACGCGGTGGTCTTACTGCGCTGGCGACAAAGAAGCCAAAATTGCTTGGGAGATTACCGCGCAGTGCTGGTGGTCCAGAAATGATCATATTCATAAATTGCAACAAAATGACACCGATTATACCCTGAAATAATCAAGATTTGCAACTGAATCGATCGTTAATTAAGCAATCAAGTTAAGTGCACTTTTAATTGATGGCGATGATGACTTGTAATTTTGACCATTTTTTCGCTTTTTTTTTGCCAACTTACGTTTGTGAGAGCTGCACTAAAACCAGCCTGACACGATCCCTGTCTGTGGTAGCCGAAGAATTCTGAAAACAAACAAAAAGAATCAGGTGAAGCATCGGCGATTAACTAATAAATAAATCAGCGGGCCGGGCCGTTTGAGTTGCCCACTGCGCACTGCCCAAAAACGACTTGAACCAGCAAGAATTTCATCGCAATTTGCTCGGGAACAATTTCGCCGAGTCTTTGGAGCACTTTGGAGGTTCGAAGCGCTCGAAACCACTCAAACATTGCGAATGCTTGGGAATTGTCGTGTCGCTGCGGACGGTTGGCCGCATGTTGCATTGTTTGCGCGACATTTTATTGTCCTGGACGTGGACACTTTATTGCAAATTGTTTCAGGTTTCAGGAGTCGCACAAATAAATTCAGGGTTCACAACGCAATGAAATCAGTCAGGAAGTACTTCTGCTGGAGAAAAAAGGCGGAAGTTTCTTTTTATGATGAGGGTTTTTTTTCGGGTTTATATTACAAGTTCTAAATTTACGAGAGGCGCGTCGGCGCGGCGGAGTAAAGTGTGGAAAGGCATTATGCAGAATGCAGGCGCACATGTGCGCGACACATGCCACACAATCGGAAACGAGTGAGCTTTTATGAGCTTTTGCTTATACCGTTCTTATACATAGAATTGCTTACTAATGCGAGCGCATATCGAGCCATAACGTCAAGTAGGAAGAAAGTCACTTGCCCCACTAGCCACTACACACTACTCCATGCAACTCCAAGTTGCACCCAGTGTGTGATGCGTTTCTATGCGGTCGGTTCGCACTTGTCGACTCGCCGATTGCAGAGCACCAGACATCATAACTTTGGACGCCGTTTGGACGCTTTTTGTGGCGTCCGACAGGAAACACGAGCGCTGCCGTTATGACATGACTTCCCTTGGAGATTATCATAACAACAGCAGCGGGCAGAAAACGGAACAAGAACCAGAACCACAGCGTCCACAGCCAGACCCAGAACCAAAAAACGACCAAAACGCATGAAACATGTGGTAAAACGAGGCACTAAGGCAGGTATGTGCCAGAATCCAGAATGGCCAGAATTATGTGCAAATGGTTTGACGGCTTGGGTTTATGACCTTCCAAAAGAAGCAAATAACATAAACAAGACGAAACGTGCATTCAATAATGGCAGTCAGGGATCCGAGAAAACTTTGTAATTAAATTAACTTGTTGCAAATTTTATTCTTATACTAGTATTCACTCTGTACAAATTATTCTTTGACCATGTGTGTAGTTACTTGTATTTTGCCCACCTGAATATTACTGCCCTATTTTACGGGCGGTAAATGGACTTTTAAAGCCCTAGGGGCCTAGGGCGATTTCAATTCGACATATAAACGTGGTAAGAATAGTGCCATACTCCAATACTCGTCAGCTACAGCT
This sequence comes from Geostiba sp. GC000077, assembly GCA_030264215.1. Lineage (NCBI taxonomy): Eukaryota > Metazoa > Arthropoda > Insecta > Coleoptera > Staphylinidae > Geostiba > Geostiba sp. GC000077. The sequence continues at coordinate 2,777 of JARJDQ010000646.1, read as the reverse complement.
CAAAAGCGACTAGAACTGCAAGGATTAAACATAGTTGAGGTTTTCAACAATAGGTGACACCAGCAACCGCTAAGTCCAGAGTCCGTAGGAGTAGATAGACAGAGTAGCGCATTCAATGAGACTGTTATGTTGCTTGAGGGCTTACATGCGGAGTTTCATGCATATTTCTGCGACTATAGGCAACTTAAATTGCGTATGATCTAAAATGGCGTCAGAATGCGCTACTCTGTCTATCTACTGACTCTACTAAGTCTTCCATGAGGAAAATATTACTGATTTTTAAATTGATAAAGAGTGTCTAGGCACATCTTTGAAATTTTTAATTATTAATTATTTCAGTTTTTGACTCATCGCTATGGCTGCTTATGAAGAGTGCGAGTTATCGCACAAATGGTGAGGATTGGTAAAACAAGTTTTATAAATTAATATTAAACAGTAATTTAATATCTATTTGAAGAAATCTTGTAAAAATTCGCATTGGCTGGGTTTAAACTCGAGCCTCTGGCGTTGTTTCATTGTTTCATTTGTAAACATTATTGATCGACGAAAGAATGAAATCATAAAATCGTGATTTCTCTGGAATTTCTGGACCAATTGTTTCCAAAATCAAACGGCATCTTTCATCAAACTTAATCTTTGAAAATTAAGAAATAAAAATAAAACTTATTATCTCGCCAATGACAGGACTTTTACTAAGATAATTGTTGGTTTAAATACCTCGAAGTATTTAAACCAACAAAAAATCTTTTGAAGTGTACTATCGGTCCCTTAAATACACTAAATCGTAAATCATTTTTTAAATTATTAAAATTTTAAATAATTATCTCGCTAATGAGACGACTTTTATTAAGATTTTGGGTTACCGACTTCTTTTGATTATTATCCCTTAGAATGCCTAGAAGGATAAACTCAAGCCCGAAAACACCCTGTATATGAAAAGTTATAGCCATTAATAATTATTTTTATAATGGATTCGTTTGAGAAATACAAGAAACAACACTTTTTGGTGATTGCAACTGTGAAATGCAGTTGAAGAACATTTGGTTCATTCTCTTCTTATCAGAATCATCTGTACTGGTAATACTGGTGTATATCAGTATTACACACGGTGACATTTTTATTCGTATGCAGATTTTTGTAAAGCGGCGTGATTTATTGCTGCAAGCTGACCATGTTAGATCTTATCATACTTAATGCCCTCGGATGTAATCTTTCATTGCATTTCATCACGTCGCGACGTCGCATGACTTAAAGGCAAGGAATTCACCGAAAAAATGCAGCTACATAACCTATGTTTGAAAGACAGTGAATACATTTATTTTCACAGCACGTACAAAACAAATATCAACCAACCCCTTTACTTCTTAACACTTAACACTTAACATTTAAATGATTTCTTCCTCTTTCAGTGCTGTTCTATTAATGTTGTTTTCTTTCTACGTTTTTAACTGAGAGCGAAACAAGTGCGTTTTTTAATCGACTCATAGTTTGAATTCAGCTGAAAATAAACTAAATGAGTCCCCACCATTTTTTAAACATTTTTTTAAATATATACATTGAAAGATTATTTAATTAGTTAACTATTCCAATTGAAATGTTTGACCCATTAGCAAAATCGTAAGAGGAATTTAATTTTAAAATAACAAGTTTCCAAATCTATATTTTTAAGCTCAGGATTGTAACTATTGATCTTTTAAAATCCTCCTTCGATATTGTCAGTAGATGAAACATTTCAATTAGAAAATAAATTATCTTTCAATTACCTTAAATTAAAATAAAAGAATAATTAGAAACACAGTTGACAAGGAACTTTTAAAGCCCTGTATATCTCGGCCATGAAGAAAAATGTACCTTTTTATTTTGGGTAATGATTTTTTTCAATGCCATTTATAAAACCTCCAAAGGAATTCCGCCATTAGAGAATCACCATTCTTTAAAAACAATTTCTTTCTTTTTCTATTATATTTTTTACATTTTTATATATTTTTCATTATATGATGCTGTGATACATCTCCGTACTGAACGCATTCTATTTACGACCAACAATACTGACTCAGTTCATTCTCAGCTGAGACCGATTCAGTTAATTTTGAATTGACATGGTAGAAGGAACACGCTTAGTGCGATACCGTCCTCATCCTCATGTCCTCCTTGCGGTTATAGTCGGTGTATGCGCAGAAGAAAAGCGAGTCGCAGTGTCTCGGAGGCCAAGAGTTGTTATCTCTTGTGATCATCGCCACACACATGCACACACAAATATCATGGGCGCGCGCAGACTTGCAGTTGCAGTTGCAACGTGCGTGGACTTTTAAATTCCCGTTTTAGTTAGAATACCCAGGCACACCAGTGATGCCAGCGACTTAGATGATGATGGAGAAGAAGACGGCAAATACCGAGTTCCGCGGTGTCTCAGGTAACCGAAGTGAAGCAAAGGTAACCCCGCGTTTTCTTTCGTCGAACGCACATAAGAAGAGAAAAGACAGGGACGACTTCTGAAGAAGTCCGCATTCGATTTAACATACACAGACTCATCCAACAACTGCAAACTGCAAGTATGCAAAGAAGGACCTAATAAACATGTCAAAATGTATGTATGTTGCAAATACAGGGTCTTCATAAATGTCTGATTACCACGTGATCAAATGTTGAATATCCGCGAAAATGTTTTCGTTCTCAGGTTGGGGACCCTGTGTATTTGGTTACTTCTTGGTAACTTTGTAAGGCGGGAAATTTAAAATATGTCAATATCCACTGACTCCGTTGCCAGTTACTTATCT
>JARJDQ010000643.1:0-11148 GCA_030264215.1 Geostiba sp. GC000077 | reverse complement strand
ATCAAATCCCGTTTTTGTGGGAATTACAATTGTGTAGTTCACCAACTTTTTACTTCCTGGACGATAGGGATGCTATAGGTAACCAATTTATTGGGAACTGGGAACTGGGAACGCAAACGTAACTTTCCAATTGCTTGCTAATACATTTATTGTACATATATTCGCGAATAATCCATTAATATTTTCCAATAATTTCATAAGCTGTATTTCTTTGCCAACCATCGATGTTACATATTAATGGTGCATTTTGTCCTTCATGCACTTGCCGAACGCCCAAGCGTTCTCAAGGGCATCGTGATGATCCTCCTTGGTGCACTCATCAACGTCTTTGTCGTGGTCGTGATTGCCAAACATTTTGGCAAAATTCTCCTTCGTCGCTTCCACGTTGTAGCTGCCGTCCTCGTTCTGAATGTTCGACTTCCTGTGGAAGCAGAAGGCGATCTTCTTCAGATCGTCATCGCCCTCGACAAACTCGTGCTTCTTAAACTTTTCGAGATGCTCCTGGTTAATGTTGGGCACCTCAGCCATGCATTCCTTTTTTATTTCCATAAACTTGGCCTTTACGTCGTCGGGAATTGAGAGCTTTGAGAAGGAAACAAAGAAAACAAAATTAATTAATATTATTAATATGTTCGATGTAATCGATTGAAAATTGAATTTTAGCTTACACCATTGATGGTCGCCACATATAGCCCGATAAATGCGATGGTCACGAGGAACTTCATCTTGTACTCTTCACACCAGGTGACTCAATGTTTGTTGTTTGAATCGTGGACGAAGTTGAACTGATGTATTGCCCAGAAGGACGATGGTCTTTTATAGCAAATATTGTGGTGATGAACCGTAGTTCCAGGCGTGTTTTTGGAAAGGAAAGACCCTGAAAGTCTCGTCCTGGAATTAACTGCGTCGCATTGCACAGACTAATTGGCTTCCGATTGCGCCGGTTCAGAGAATCATATTATTGTCAATTCTAGCGTGCACATTCCACCTTAAACATTATTATTGCCTAATATTTCAGCAATTAATTTGATTGGCGAATATTCCAAAAATTATGTAATAAGTAGAATAGAATGGCAATAATTTCAGAAAAATAAAATATTACACAGCTAACAAAAGAACTGTTATATTCATTAATTTCATAGGTACTGTTGTTTGTTGTTTCCTGCCAAATTTGATATGAATCAAAATGATGCTCAAAGTACATTCACAACTTTATGTTATGCAATATGTCTGCTGATCCGAAATGGGACTGTATGGTACGACACCTTTTTGTTGCATTTCTTTTATTTGGAATGTTGGAATGCTTCAATAATTCCAATGCGCAGTAGATAATTGGAGGACGGACAAAAATAAAGTTAATTGTGATCGTTCTTCTGGAGCTCCTTCCAGGATGTCAGATCCGATATATTCCCAGAATTCCTTCCACAAATATTTATTTGTTAAAATAATATGGTATGTGTGGAAAGTAAGCCATTAACAAAGAATGATAGAATATGCATATGATAGCCGATTTCTGCATGGAGTTTAAGTTTAAGGAGGACTCTTCAAATATTTGTACCAGAATATCTCGAAAAAGAAGCGTCCGAAACGTGAAATAATTAAATGATGACTTAGATACCCTTATTCTGTATCTGGCTATGTGATTAATTTCTTTTCTTTTATTGTTGTGTATTTTATTTTTTGAGTTAAAGTTTTCTATGACAGGCAACTTCTTATGCACCTAACTACATAACCACATTTCATTACCTCTAAAAAACCTATCTGAGAGATGCTTGTAGAGAAAATAAGTTTTCAATAAATTTAGAAGAAGTGGTAAGAAGTGGAAAAAAAAAATTGTGTTGGACGTGTTTCTGCATCTTTATTCAGCATTATATTACTTGGATGCCCTTATTCTGTATCTGTCTATGTGATTAATTTCTTTTCTTTTAATGTTGTGTATTTTANTTTTGAGTAACAGAAAATGGTTGGTTTGGCGAATGAATGCACCTCATAAAGTATACAAATTGCATGGTAACCATTGCAACCTGTACGCATTCTTTCAGCAACACCCATAATTAAAAAAAACTGTTTTATCTAAAAAACTAGAGCTGATAAGAAAAAACGAATTTCATATTTGAATTCGGGGTATCATTTTCATATAAAATTAGCTCCGGCACGAAAATCACTGTTGGGCGGTGAATAGTTTTATCTACTCAATGATAAAACTATACTCAATGGTTTTATAAATGCCCAAGACGTGTAACGAGAGGAAAGAAATCAATGTTCAACAGACGCAATCGTTTTGTATTCACTTTATAGTTTAAAATAATTAATAATAATTAAACGCAAGCATAAATACAACAATAACGGAATGCGCCGACGCTTGACTCACGCAATTTTAATGCGACGTCAGTACAACTATATAATAAATAAGTATGTATACAATAATCGATTAATAAGTTAATGCCATCGAACATATTACTTATCATATTACTTATCTTCGCCATATGAAATAAATATCCGCAATACAAATTTCGAAGTGGTGTTAGTTAGAACATAACAATAATCAGTAGTACAATGTTTAATAATTTCGTTAGGTACATATGACACTCATTTGGTAAATTAGTCACTAGTGGTTTAGTTGTTTACGCTGTGTCAGAACGTAAATCAATCGACACGATTAGAATGATTTAGGTTTAGATCATATTGAAGGCTTGCAACAAGTCTCTTGCATGGAACGCGTGAAAAAATATTGATTGTATAAAGTGTAGATTCAAGGTAAAAAAGAAACCAACGATTTTTGGCCGGTTTTGGCAGTTAGTCAAATGCAAGACATCGGAAATGGGTAATGGTTAATCACTTATCACAGAACGAGGCGTTTATTGCCGCACCAAACGCAGAAGCGCGCTGCTTCCACCGGATACTTCTTGCCGCACTGGTGGCAGAACATGGCGACTGCGTGCGCGGACTTGGCATCGTTGCGATCGATGGGCTTTCGTTTGGGCGCGATGCCGATGCCGCCCTCACCGCCGCCGCGCTCAACAGTGGGGTTGCCGTCGGTGTTGCCACCATGCTTCGCTTTTTCAGTGCATTCGGCCTTGTTTTGCTGCTCGGCGACTCCTCCGACTGAGTCCGTCTCCGCCTTCAGGAAGGGCTGCTCCAGCGGACTGAGTTGCATTACCTTCGAGCGGATCTTGGTCTTTGGCGATCTATTTAAGCTGAAAATGCAAGCAAGCGCAATCAGAAAGACGAGTGCTTCACCAAATCAAATCAAATTTACCTTCCGTATGCCGAATCGGCACTTACTCCTGGAGTGACGCTTTCTTTCTGCGCCTGAACGTCGCGCCCCTGGCTTCGTTCCACAATGTAAATCTGCTCGAGCATCTTGTACTCCTCGTAGATCTCATCGCCAGGCTGGAAAAGCTCACCTAACTCCATGAAGTACTCTCGCATCTCGGCGCTTGGCTAGAAAGTCAACGCAAATAACAAGGTGCATCGGGGTGCATGAATCATGCTCACTTCAGCAAGTTCCTTCGGTGTGACCACTTCCTCCTCCTCTTCAATAATCTGCTTGGGTGATATCTTCACCTCGGTCTCGCTCTTGAGCGCCTTGTCACTTTTGGTGCCCTTTGCCGGTTGCTTCGTCGCGATCGCCGGTGCCTGCACATTAGCCATGCTATAAAAAACCGGAAGTGAATCGTCTCTGTTATATCGACTGTCGTCTCCGTCGTGGAAACGCTGCCGCAGCATGTCCGGCGTGGTGGTGGTGTGCGTGTCGAGGTGGTCGGGTATGGAAAGATTGTCGAAGTCGTTGATAAGCCGCGGATCGATAGACACGTCATCAAAGTACGACGCGGTGTGCTCGGCCTTGGTGCTGCAGCTGTCCAGCGATATCGCGTCCAGGTCCAGCTTGTGAATCAGGTCGTCGTTGCCGAAGTTGTCGTTGATGAAGTTCTCCAGCATCTCAAAGTCCATGTCGTCCACCAGGGCGCTGCTCGCGTCCTTGAAGCTGGTGGGCGGATCAATGACCGATTTGCGCGCATTGGACTTTGGCTTTGGTGTGGAGGTAGGTGTTGTAATGGATTTAGCTAAGGGTTGCTCAAGATATGGCGATTTGGACTTGGGTGTTTTGTTTTTGTTGTTGGGGGTGGAGGATTTGAGGGGCGCAAAGTCGTTGCACTCGAGCAACTCCATAAGCTGCCTTTCAGCGGTTAAGAATGGATTGTACGTAACGGAAGCGCTGTTTGTCAAATTGTTGTTGTACTCATTAGTGATGGGTTTACTGTAAGTAATATTCGTTGAGCGAGTTGCATGTCAGCATGAAAAACACTCACCTTTTCGCTGCAAATACGCCACGCTTAACGCTCTTTGACTCCTGGACTTTCGATTTCTGCACTTCCGCTACTTTCGAAGGACCCGGCTGGTTCCTGGATGAAAGGGTGCCGATTGTATGGCGGTGTCTGGTCCCGCGTTGCAATGCAGGCTTCGGCTCCTCCTTGGCGGCGGCGCACGTCTGATACTTCTCCTTGACGGTGCGCTTGTTCACCGGCGGCGCGCGGTACTTAATGCGCGCCTCCAGGCGCTCCTTCGCCTCCTGCTTGTTGGTGTGATTGGAGTTGTCCGGCAGACAGGCGTGCTTCTCCTGGCACCACTCAACATGGCGGTCGTAGGATTTGGGCCCAAACTGGCGCTCGCAGTGCGGGCATCGCTCGTTCATGGAAATGCTGGCGCGCATGCGATCCGCGATCTTGATGGGCCGGTGCTGCGGCGCCGCCGCCGGCGGCGGCGTCGGCGGCCTGGATTTAACGTCCTCCGTTCCCGAGCCGGTGCTCTCTGTGACGGAGACGCAAGATCCGTGCTTGCTATAACGGCCTGGAGCAGCCTCCGATTTCACTTTGATCGATGACCTCTCGGAGGACCTCAGCAGTGATTCGCTCGTGCCGTCCTCGCTTTCGTCCAGCGATTTGGCGGAGCTCCTTTGTGGCGGCGGTAGATTGGTCCGCTTGAAGGTGGGCAGATGGAAGCGTGCTAGCTCGGTGCCCTCAACACGCTGGCGCAGTGAGTTGAAGACCTTGCGGCGCTTGCTGGCGTTCTTCTCGCAGATTTTCACGTGCTTGGCTAATGGTCCCGGCAGGAAGGTACGGGAGCAGATCTTGCACGGCTGCAAGCTCCCCGCGGTGGGCACCTCTAAAAGCACAAGAACTACAGTTGCCATATGTTAAACGAAGGAGACGCAATGCGACCGCTCGAACTGCCTGGGTGTTGCTGCAGAATCTTTCCAGCGATTACATAATAGACATCGTCTTGTTTGGCGTCGCGCGCGCGTGCCATCGGTCGCCAATGATGTAAATACGCGCGCCGCGATCACACATTGCGCGCCCGAAGGCCAACAACCAACGTAATGTGTTTACCTACGCGCCCGCCGCTAATCGAGAGAGAATTTCCAAAGAGAATACCTACGACAATTCCAGACGATTCGCGACGCGGCGTGCGCTTGATGTGGCAAAAGTTTGCGCGCTTTTTGCGACGTTACGGCGCGCGCACGTCGGAAACTAATGTCAAATCATAGCACGCCCGTAATGCGCCGAATGCGACTGCCCGCACGGAATCGGACGCATTTTGGGGCCCGAAATACAGACAGGAAATGCGCCCGATTCCCTAGCGCCGCCGTTTATTTCGGGCACAAAGGGTCGAGGGGCGCTCCAGCAAAACGAGCGCCGCGACGCCTGTGTGCGCGCACCATCTGAGACTATTTCGGGCCCGTACGGCCGTACCGTCGGCGACGCGCCGCCACGGCCGTGCGGGCGCGATCGCGCCTCGCGCAAATCTCGCGCGCCACTCGAAATCGGCCCGCGGGGCCGCCGCGGAACGCGCTAAATTGGCGAAAAATTAAATTGTGGCCCAAGCCCGCACTCACCTTCCTCGCTGTCCGCCATCGTTTTGTTTTGTTGCGTTGCCAAGGGAACGCGGCGGTTACTTGGCAGCGACACACACGGCGATTCAAAAGTAAACGCGCTAGCGCGCGCCCGAGACAGCGCGGACGGCGGTTGCTCACCGCCAATTGCGGAGACAATCGCGACGGGAGGTGCAATGCGGTCGCGAAGTAGTGGCAACTGTACCCACGCGAAACCACTCGCAAAGTGCACACAGCCAAACGAAAGCAAACATACGTCGCGAGTCTCTTGATTCTTGTTTTCTTTATTTGTCTCTGTTGCGTTGAATTCCATATGTATACAAAGATATGTTAAGTAATATACAATCATTTGTCAAAATGTAACAGAGGTGTACACAGTTCTTTGCTAAAATAATGCTGCATGTCGCAAAAATACAAACTACACTTTACATTTACAATTAAAGCTCATGTATAGCCTGAATTATGGGGTCCTACCAAGTACCACGCCACCGCTGCTTCTTCACATCCGATTGTCAACCAAATTCACCGATTTTGGTTTACTCGTTACTCGATAGATCTATGAGAGAAAGAGAAAGAGAGAGATAGATGAGTACATAATTCGCATAATTATTGTCGCTTTACACTATCGATAAAATCGCCAAACATATTTTGAATGGGCAACATTTCAAACACACGCCGCGCCGGATGCTCCAGTTTTTGTCTTAAGTCTTAACAATATAAACAGCTCTGAAATTGCTCAGTATACACGTCTGCTAAACGTACATAATACAAAATGCAATGGATAACATATCTCATATATATCTCGACCTCGACCGTATTTTTAATATATATGTACATCTTCGTCCAGCCTTTTCTATTTTTATTGTCTATCGACTTGATTCGTAGTCAATTATTATTGATCGCCCGCTCAGGCCGCTCATCAATCGCGTTCACATACAACTTACGTGCTAATGGAAGATATGGTTCAGGACTTCTAAAAGTTTGTGTAAAATCGTCGAAACTTGACTGCTGCTGGCTGATGCCCTGTGAATTGTAAGCGCAACACGAGAGAATAACTTCGCAAGCCACAACGTTGAGAATACCGACTTTTGTGTTGGCCGCCCGCAATGAGTTTGTTCGTCGGCGCTAAATGCTTTGAAAATGAATAATAACAATTCTACTCGAGTGCTAACGGATAGGCGTTCATGATTACGTATTGCACATTGCGGCGCGGAAGCACCCCGAGCGCCAGCAGCGCACGCCGCCCTGCGGCGTCTACCTCTGCGTGATGTACGGCAGCACCGGCACCAGGCTGCACGCCAGCACGTACAGCACGCCGAGGAAGAGATTCAGCTTGGCGGTCTGTTTGGGTATACTGTGCATGTCCGCCGAGCGGAATTGCTTCTCGATGCGGAAGGCGTGCGGTAGCGTCACCAGCGGCAGCATGAACCACTTGGAGTACTTCAGCGACGCCACCATGAACATGATGTACGGCGCGAACAGCAGGCACGCGTAGAGCACGTGCGATGCGGTATGCCCGATGAGGATCGCCAGCGTGACGATGCCGGCCTTCTTGTCGGCGTCGGAGTCGCGCGTATTGTTGCTGTGGAGGATCGCCTCGGTGTTGAGCGCCAGCGGTATGGCGTAGTACATCGTCGCCCATTCGACGCGCCCCGTCTGCGACATGAACGCGAAGAGCACCGAGATGGGGCCGAAGATGACGAGGATGAGCACGTCGCCGAGCGCAATGTACTTCAGCCCGATGCCGCCCGTGTAGAGGAAGCTGCATGAGAGCCCGCCGAAGTACACCAGCGCCATGTGCTCCATCTTGGCAGGCGAGAGCGCCGCCAGCAGCACAAAGCCCATGCAGCCGGCGAAGTAGAGCAGCGCGCCGAGGTTGACCACCTCATCCTTGGTGAGTATGTGGTCGACGAGGATGCGGTCGTCGGACTTTCGGTTGTCGATGCCCTTCACGTAGTCGTAGTAGGTGTTCACCAGGTTGCCGGCGCCGTGCACGGAGACTACGGTAAAAACGGTTAGTAATAGCGTGATGTAGTTGAAGTCGGTGGCGCCGGGATATTTGTACGCAATCGTCGCGCCCAGCAGCGTGGGCATGAGGCTGGCGCTGAGCGACCACGGCCGCAGCGCCAGCACGTAGCTGTTGAGCTTCATCAGTCCGGAGGACTTTGTCAGCGCCAGCTCGCTGCGACCGCTGTCGGCGACGCCGTTGAGGAGCGTCTCGGCGGCGGCGGCGGCGTTCTGGCCATCGGCGGCCGACGTGTGTGGCATCTTCGCGATTCGCTTGAACTTCACTTCAGTGCCGCGTACGCATTTGGGCCGCCGACGTTTCACGCAAATATCCCCTCAGCCCACAATGCGCCACGGACCACGCAAATCACTGTATTTAGCCCTGTGCAGGAGCGGACCGATGCCACGAGGTCGCCAGCAGGATTCTTTGCTTCTGTTTGACTCTCGAATCTTGACTTCTCGACCCGCAGTCGTAGCACACGACCATACACCAACACCGACGCGGCACTTGTCACTGCGCATCCGTCTGAGCGCGATGGAGCTATTACGAAGATATTGCCATCGCAATATCTAGCCAGCCAGGGATGTCGTCGACGTCGTGGATGTCGCCCGACGCACTTTGGTTAGGTTACACCCCTTCAAAATGTTAACCTGCAAGCTACGTCTGCTGCCGCTGCTGCCTTCACACCTTTTCAAACCCACCATTTCTCCACTTTGCCTCAAACTCCTGCAAGCCGTGCGGCAGCAATCGAATGCAACCAATGCACTGAACTCCACTGCAGATTACATCCCAGTGTACCACTTTCCGTACATTCAATCACTTGCCGTGATACACAAAGCCAAAATCTATCAAACAGCAGCAACATGCATTGGAATTCCACTCAGCACTGCAGCTGCCATGGCAGATGTATTGCCAATTGATATCTGCGCCGCAGTTGCTGCATTCGGTAACACATCCTAATTGCAATCAGTAACAAATGCAACTCAAACTTTACTTTCCAGGCTTAAGCGGCTGTGTGCTTCTACATTCACTTGGCTTCTTAACATCCAACACTGTGGGAGTCATCTACTTGCACAAGGATGAGCAGAAGTCCAGAGTTTCCTACCTGGATGCCTGGGGGTCAAGAAAGGATATTGAAATTGACTTGAAAGAAATTGTACCTTTCTCTGATCAGCCTACAGCTATTACAGATTCCCTGTACTTAAAATTGCAACAGTACACATCCAAAGACACTTACAAAATGAATGTGAAGTATGGCATGGTGCTAAATCCAAAGAAATTCCAAGTTATATTTCATAAACATGCAGCCGAATAAGAATGTAAAATCTCCTAGTCACAGATAAAATTCTTTGTACATTTTGAAAATAGCTTATGTTTGTAAAAATGTTGCGTTTTTTATTTGTACATCTCCAGCAATGCCCTAAGCAAGTCCTTTTGTTCTGCACTGAGGAATTGCCATAGTTCATTCTCCAAATGCGCGTTGCAGCTCGCATCGTCCGACTGGCAACTTAAGACAAGCGATTGTAAGAGCAGAAAGAACGTGTCACACATCCCGACCTCCGCCAACGACTTGTCCATCTTCTCATTCCACGTGTACTTCTCCAGAATTTGCGTCAAGTCCGCCGACAAACTCTGCGGCACTGGCCGCAAAATCAGCAACATCAGCAAACGATTGATCTCACACATGAGTAGATTATCGCGGCGGGCCGCGTTGGACGGTGTGCTCTCGATCAGATGCGCCAGCTCCGTGTAGATATCCAGTGCAGACACATAATCACCTAGAATACCAGTCAGTAAAGCATTGAAGTAGCAATTCAATCATCACTTTACCTGTGGAGATGTAAAAACTCCCCAAGTTCTGCAAACAGTACAGGTGCATTTCCAGTGATGATGCTGATAATTGCACAGCATTCTTCAGATACATCTCTGCCTTGTCAGCGTATTTCAGCTTCTTAAGAGCTTCAACTATCTCCAAGTTGATGTTCACAGCCAGAATTTGACAGTTCTCTGGATACCTGGTTGTTGCATGTGTGTAGCAGCTGAGGGCTGCAGTCAAATTCTCTGTGGAAGGCGTGGGACATCCCAAGCTGACTGATTTCATCTCAGCAGTGAGAAATTGCTGTGCAGAGCGCCGTAGACAAGCAGTTTCACCAGGAATGTTGCCCAGCGAGCCTTCACACTGAGCAGCTGCTATCCAGCAGAGTCCGGCATATGTAGGCATTTCTTCATTCTCACAATGCTGGCCCAGGGATGTGAAGGACTCACAGGCCTCAGTTACATTAGGCTTTCTTAGAAATCTCCTATGGAACAAACAGGTTTTGTCATTCACAAAACAATAAATAAAATATCTGATGAGATTACCTTTTAAGTTTATTGGATATATTACGGTATTGATCGAGAATAGAACTTCCTGTTGTGTCTGAACTCATAATGAGAATGATGTTGTTATATGTATAAATTGTTGCTTTTGATGTTTTTTAAACTAAATTTTGCACTTCTTCATAGCAGATTCATACGTCCAATTTTCCCAACACTGAAATATGGCGTGCAGGGTCGATTTTAGAAGTTAACGTAGGCAACCAAGTATGCATTGTTTAATAATTACTAAAACCGCACAAAATTCAAATTACAGATACTCATTGCATATTATGCGTCTTGCCATGAATATATAATTTTATTGCTATAAGTGTGAAAATCTGAAGGATACCGAACGCAAAGATGTATAATGCAAAAAGAATGTAAATTCCGTCGCAATATCTTTTCCAACAGAGAATCTACATAGTTCTTTCGTTGGCATATTTCAAACTACGTAATGAAAATCATGTGAAGGAGGTAAAGGACTCACAGGTCTCAGTTACATCAGGTTTTGTTAGAAATCTACTATGAAACTAACAGGTTTAGTCATTTACAAAACAATAAAATATCTGATGAGCTTACCTTTTAAGTTTGTTGAATTTATTACGGTATTGATCGAGAATAGCATTTCATGTTGAGTCTGAACTCATAATGAGAATGATGTTATATGTATAAATTGTTGCGTTTGATGATTTTTACTAAATTTTGCACTTCTTCATACCAAATTCATACTTCTAATTTTCCCAACACTGAAATATGGCGTGCAGGGTCGATTTTCGAATTTAACGTAGGCAACCACGTATACATTATTTTATAATTAAATTAATAAAAATTGCACAAAATTCAAAATACAGAAACTCATGGCAATTTTATTAGTCTTGCCATGAAGCTT
>JARJDQ010000640.1:0-12810 GCA_030264215.1 Geostiba sp. GC000077 | reverse complement strand
TCAAAGATCACACAAAACAAAAAAAACTTATACTAACTTAGGTTACTTGTTTTTTTTGTATTTAAACATAAACGATGTAAAACTTCTATGTAAACAACCTGTACAAATTTCGAAAAATAAAAATTATTTCATATCAAAAAAAAAAAAAAAAACAATGGATTAATTTTTTAAAAAATTGCTCAAATTAGTTATTGCATTTTCCATGGAAAATCGAAGTCAATGGTAACTTTTTTGCAAGAACATGTTGAATTACATGTTGAATATTTTCAGAATTCCAAAGTTTTCGAATGAATCTCCTCGTGGCGTTTATGATAGATGTAGAAGGCGATTACTGCGGAGGTTCTCTTTTTCTGTAACTTCGCTATCGAGCAAAAAATGCACTCGAGGGTACAAAAAACTGCTCAGAGATATTAAAAGTAAATCAATCATGGCTGCGCACGGTATTATGCGCGATGAGCGCCTCTCATATTCTCTCGGCAAAAAAAAATCCAATATGTTACCAGTTACCACCTATCGTATAAAAAGCTCACAAGCGCCCGTGTAATTTCTACGGAACGTGGCTGCGGAACGTTTAGTAAACTTTGAGGCTTGGTAAAGTTAAGCCTGAATGTAATCGTGCAAATCCAATAATCCAATATTATGCACGCTGATACAAAAATTCATGGACGGAGACGTAAGGTGCAAGAAAGCACAACCGCCAGACGTGACAACACAAATTTGTTTCAGCGCATGGTAAATGCGAGTAAACATTCATCATGTTCATTGAACTTGTAGTAGGCTAATTACGCAATTGTTGGGCTAATCTAGTGTGAAATTAGTCGGCAAACCGATGGACAGTTAGATTTTGTTGTGGTCCGTGATAATTCGATTTGATTGCGAGCAATTGCTCACGAATTTTAGTTTAGACAATATTTTTTTACTGATTTATTGAAACTTTTTGTTTTCGGATTAGATCAACTCTTCAACGAAATATAAATTACAATTCAAGCAAATATTACCGTACGGTATAACAAATTTAAAGAATGTTATAATCGTTATTTATTTTGAAACTATGTTTACCAACTACAATAACACACGGTATATTTACAGGGTTATTAAAAAAGATACTTTTTTATGTTTAAAAAGCTTTTTTTGTTTAAAACGTGGTTTCTCTTCCACCTGTTTAAAAAACATATTTTATATGTTTTTAACGTAACTACCCTGTATATTCAGGGTGTCCACAAATTAACGGATTTTGTACGGGTGGCATTCTTCTTTAGGGAATTTCAAGAAGAAAATCTTTGTTTGGTCACACGAGGTCATCAAAGATGCAATTTTTAGGTTACAAACAAGCATAATAACAAAATTCTTTTTCGTTCCACAGTAGCTGTTTTAAAAATCAAACACATCTGCAAAGTGAATTTTCTCTTAAATTGTATCTAACCAAAATAATTAATTTTTTTGTAAACTTTGACTTAAGTTAATTTGAATTAATTCTCTTCAAAGCTTTAAAGTGTAAACCATTCCGGTTATATGCTATTTAAGAAAAAACTGACTTTACAGAAGTGTTCAATTTTTAAAACAGCTAAAATAATTTTGTTATTATGTATATTTGTGATCGAAAAATAGCAACTTTGATTACGTCGTGTTCTTAGAATTAGAATTTGAATTCCTAAAAAAAAAACGAAATCACGTGTACAAAATCAGTTAATTTCTGGACCCATAGATGTTAAATTTTTGATCAAAAAGTGATCATCCTCTTTATGAAGGGTACGACTTGGGCAACTTTCCCTAACCATGCAGTATTTGTTTACCAGATGCAATGAATAGAGATTAATTTTGAAAGGCCGACCAAATCCCCATTATTATGTGATTAATCAAAATGCGCCCCACGTACGTCACAATTTCCAGTCTCTCCCGAAATGACATTCATGCCCACATATATGATAAGTGAACTACTACCAACCAAACTGCGCTCTATAGAATTTTATTCTATTAAATATCGCGCTTTGTTGAATCATCCCTGAATTCCTTACAATCTCCTCGAGGGCTGTTTTAATCCTGCAAACAATGAACTGCCAAATGAATTTGCAAAATCAGAGCAGTCACTCACTGGTATTTTGATAAATTTCATTTCACCCCAACGCTCGAGGCCACATATTTATTTATTATTTATCCAATATCCAAAGCATTGAAATTCAATGATTCAATGATTTTCACATAAACAATGCACATGCGTGGCGCTAATGAATAAATAAACATTGGAATTATTTGCACGGCGATACACGTGACTTTCATATTTTCGTATTGTTTATCATTCATAATTTTTTTCACATTATTATTCTAATATTTCAACTGTATTGAATTATTTATTTATTTATTCGTTCCTGTTATTGATTGCATTATGCAGTTGGCATACAAATTGTTATTTTCAGTGTGGATACAAATTAAATCAAAATCACAAAATTGGTTTCAAAAATATCACCCAGTTTTGCGCAATAAAATTACTCAATATTATGAGGAACTAATATAAATTCAATATAATTCATTAATTATTTATACATTTAAAACGGCTATTTTACATTTTATCGGACTGATGTTTGTTGATGGCTGTATTTAAAATGTAAAGCTTATGATTGTTGATTTTATTCAATTCTAATTTGTAACCTTCGGTCTCCTCATTGAAAGTCCAACCTCAAGACATCTATCGCTACCCACACGCCGCGACTGGCTGAGGTTTGAGTCCTGCGACGCTTGCGACAAATTCAAATCGATTCGTCGTGTCTTTCTCCTCACGGTTGCCACACACACGCGACTGATTAATTGCAAAACTTAAATTTACGCGCCCGGCTGTTGTTTCTCGCCGACGGAGTTAATCTCCGGCGCACAAATTGGAATCATTAGTCCGATTTAAATTGAAATCAAAGGATGATAAAACCAGACGACGCAGAAAAAACGAAAGCATAGAAAACGAAAACGGATTAGCATATTTCAGTGCGTGTGCGTGTATAAATCAGTCGAAGCTTTAAATTTTAAATTATGTTATCTCTGGTGGAGCACTAGAAATCCATTTGTTACTCAATCGGCTAGTTTTTGTTGATGTTTGGTTGGGTTTGAGGTCGGCTTTTAGGCTTAGCCGTTAATTATGGCGAAACAATGGTCTTTATCAGATTGGTGCTCGTTGCGAAACAGAAAACTTGAATTTACATGCGTATACGCTCTGCAATGTACGTTTTATCATTTGTTTTCGATGCAGCATTGCAATCGTGATCAAATTTTTATTTTATTTTAAACAGATTGGTTTTCCACAATTAAATTGGCAAATCACTGCAAATTGCATTCGGTAATAGTCGAATTAACAATCGCATGGTATTCGATTACTAGTTTAAATTTTATTTATGAAAATAACGACTTTTTTAAATTCAGGAATGAATATTGTTTGTCCCAACTACTGCTCAACAACGAATATAGGTATGTGTAGTCAAAGCTTTACATTGCTGGAAAAGTCGACGAGTCCTAAACAAAACAATCCCGGAAAAGTAGAAAAGCTGCCAAAACGTGCCAACGGTGAATATTATACGCTAAATTTCCACACCGGGCATTATTCTTTCCGGCGCATTTCAAAATTCATTCGAAAGTTGCATTCGACGCGGGCGGGTTGCAATAAACCACGTGCGCGATTTTGTTTTTATTGTGCTACGTATGATGCAGGTTTAGGTTGCAGGACCGGTAGATGTATATCAGTATATCATGCGCACAGCGCACAGCAAAGATTGCACTTTTTTCGGAGGGTATTTTGCACACATTTTCGCTCGAGTACTGCGCGCCAAAAACTGTGTACAATGCGGTTGGCGTTCGGGTTTTATATTGGAGTTTTTGCGCACGTTTGTTTTTGTTCGTGGCTTCAAAAGTTTTCATATTGTTTCACGGCTCATGACTTGTGACGTCATGAGGCATCTGCCTGATGCACTATACCTACTCTATAGTACTCCGGAATTGTTCAATAGCTTTTGCAATACATAGCATGCGCAGATCCACTATGAGTATATCGAACAATTCCGCTGTTTCTAAAACAAATATTCGTACAAAAAGGAAACTATTATTATGCCGGCACGCGCGTGCAAAATATGCGCGAAAATTGAATACATTTTGCATGAAATTATGCGATGGAGCAGGAACCGTTCCATTTCATGGACAGTTTGTTTTTTTCCAAGGGTTTTCTGTTGCAAACGAGAATATTAAAAATTCATCAACAAACATATTTTTATTTTTTTTTTGTTAAAAGTAAAACGAATATAAATTGCAGTGGGGTAAGTGGAGAACAGTTTTTACTAGTGATGTGGATTTCAATAGATATGAATCTTTCAGTTTCACATTTGAAATTTCAATAAAATGTATGTTTCATTTCAGAAAATGAAATTTAAAAAGCGCAGGGATTTTAAATTATTTAATATACTGCGTTTAGAGTATGCTGTCCGATTGTAACTGTTGTTCTGTCAGTGTTCTGAACAATTTCACAAGTAGATTAAACTATGGATTGAACTTTCGAGTACTGGACTTTTCTTTTTGTTTTGATCTCACCTATCATCCACCTTGCTCTGTAAAGTTATTTTATTAAAACCCTGTATTAAAAAATCTTCAGGCCGACTTGCTCGAGGTGCTTATTTCCCCACTTCACATTATAGGAAGGAGTCGGCACATTTGCCATGTTCGTGATTAGGATAGATAATAAGATATGTGCACTGTACAGTGTGTATTGTCTGCTCCATGGGCTAGCTTGTTTGGTTGTTCGCGACGAAGCTTAGCTAAAAGCTGAAAGTTTAAATCCGCGTATGCTTTGGCGTTCGGGACGCGTCGGCATTAAATAGTTTCGCCGCTCCGGCCACAAATGCATCGTAAAACATTGGCTACATTGGATTATTCCATGAATATTCATTTGCATAAGACTGGCACCGCGAAGCGCGAACACTAATAGAAACGTAAGTGCGCACTGAGTGTCATCGCAAACTGCATTGCGTGCACGCTTTGTTTCAGCGGCGGCGGCGGCAATTAATGAAGTAATAAGGAAATCCGTAAATCCGAAAGTGCACTCGCAACTTCGTCCCTCTATAACAGGCAAGTGCGTTTTAGGTATTCACGTGGCATTCAAGCCGCTTGTTTATTAATTTAATTTCCTTTAAGGTTTACGGCAGCGGCAGAGGTTCTCATCTGATTATGGGTGGCGTTGCATGCGCTATCTTGGTAATTGCGATGCGATCTGCCATCGCTATTGCGCGGATATTTTTGTAGCTTTGTGTGTATGAAGTTAGAAGTGTCTCTTTACTTGTTGCCTCGGCGAAATAATTTCCAGTGCGTTGTGCATGCTCAAAGTTATATTACTAATTTTAATGAGCTCTAAACGTGCAGGCATAACTGCGCTTATTCATTTAGAGTTTAGAGATTTCACACCACTTTTTGAAAGTTCATCTAGCACCGCCATTTCATTTCAAAAAATCTTTCGAAATGTGTTTAATTTACGTCTAACTGGACTTGCTGTGCCGACGATACCGTTGTTACGCATTTTTGACATTGCCTTCCGGCAGAGTGCAAAGGTGCCGTATTTAGCGATCAAAGTCTTCGTATTTGGTAGCACCTGCCATTAAACATATTTTCAGGAGTAATTTACAAGCAGTTTGCAAGCGGCGACCAAATATACGCCGATTTTTTCTGAAAATGCAAATACTTGCTTAATGCATTCGCCATGAAGGGAGAATTAATTGCTTTTGTATTACGCGATTACCATACATTTGCAAGACAAGAAAAACAAAAATACTTAAATCTCAGTAACACCGTTGCTTTAAGAGGTATTGCTTTATGAGGTATTGGCAAAATATTCTAATCTTGTTATGTAGCTCGGTAACGTTCTTTAGGTCGTTGCGAAACCATAACCTATCGCAAATTGAACACTCAAAGCCAAATTCATTATCAGTAAATGTCAACGTAAATGAAACGCTCATTGCTCTTTTTCCATTTCTTTTGCAATCTTTCCATACTACTCTTGACAATACCTTTGGGCCTTTGTGCTCACTCCTCCAATCAGTCCAACCCGTCTCTCTCCCTTTAACCTCTACACCTCAAGCTTCGCCGACAAAAACGAGTAGTTGCGGCTGGTTACGGCGGTATTCGGCTGTACCCGAATGCCGAGCCTCCAAGTCTCGCCTCACGGCATACGTACATTTAACGGGAGGAAATAGCACAGAGCATGAGGAGAACGTCGATTTACAAAAAGTCTGTCATGTCGCTATAGCCAATTTCATGAGAGGAGGCGTTTGAAAAGAGTGATGGGTCCATATAAAGAACAGACTCTAAGTATTTGAAGTCTCATGCCGGATAAGTCTTCGACCAAAAAGCTTATAAATTTCCTGTATACGTATGGATCATGCAGGGTATATGTATACTTTAAGGATAAATTTACTGTATATTTTTAGGAGAGACTTCCTTAATTGAACATCTTCTTAATCGATTATGACTCTGCCGTTTGTGCATTGTCCGGTCACAAATGGAAGAATCGAATTTGAAAATGTTGTGTACGCAGCAGGATGCCGAAAGTGAGACTGGTGAAACGAGTCGATGACCGACCGGCTGCATATTCGGTAAACCAAAGACGAATCGTATCGACAAAGAAGGTCCTGCGCGTGTGTGCATAAATACGTATGCGGGCTAAAAACCAATCGGAACCGAACGCGAACGAAACATGTTCGATGCTCACATGTTCTCTATTTGCATTCTGTAAGTGCACCGAGTGACCATCTGTGTCCCCAGTCAATTGCACAATATGCACATATGTAAATCATTGAATATGACTTGTACTTTTCTATAAAAACTGCCTTAAATTTAACGTTGTCCCTGGCGTTTTTTTTTTCTCTCCCGCCGCCAGGAAATATATAGATTTGATTCGATTGCAGCGCATTGTTCAGCTGCAGATGCGTGTTGCGGTACATTTGCAGCGCCGGGACGAAATGCATTGATACATAATAAAAGCGAATAAGGAAACGGTTGCGCCGCTCGTCCGCACGCAGGGAATTTTCATTTTGAATGTTATCGTCGGAAAGCGGGGCCTCGTGCGCTGCGAAATGAAAGAGAAAATTAACATACAAGTGATTGGAATTTATCGTCGCGTTGTTTCGCCTGGGCCTGGGCGGCGCCGTTTCATATGGATATTTTCATAATGTTTACAAGTTTACATGGAATTTTCATTATTGCATTGTGCTTGCCCGCTTTTATCACAGCGCGCATGGTGATATCGACGTGGATGGTTTCTTCGTGTGTTCATTTTCGTTATCTCTTTGTTTCACGTATGTTTCGCGCGATGAACATATCCTTGGATGGTGCTGTACCTTGTATACCTGTATACCACATGAGGTGGAAATATTTTTAAGAGACGCATTGCATTGTGCTGGGTGTGGAGGGCACCACGCTTAGATGAAGTGCCGCATCTTTGTAATCGTTTAATTTTAATGCATTTTTCACGGTGGTAAATTTATGCGACGCACACCACGCACCTGGTCGCGATGGGCCCCGATCGTCACACAACGTGTGATTATCTCCGGTGCGCCGAAGACGTTATTATTACGGGAGGCGCGCGTCGCATTTATTGCGATATATTGCGGCGCGCGTAATATATCACGAAGATGGCGGGCCCGCGCGGTGCGTCCTTCTGTCGACGGCGCGAAAAATAATGAAAAGCGAACAAAACGGCGCACGGCCGCAGCTGAAGCGGGCAAAAATTAAATGAAAAACGCGCGCCGCGTCGGTGCTGAACGCGCGCGTTAAAATATACGACGGATCAAAATGCGCCACCATCCCGGCGATTGCATTCCGCAGATAAGCTCGTAATTTCGATCTATCTATCGGCGGGGAAATCAATCAATTTCATGCTGTTTTATAATCTAATAAAATGCATTTGCATATAGAAATATTGCTTAAACTCCATAAATAGAAGATTTTACTGAGTTAGGTTTTCTAATATACAGGGCTAGGTGGATGATGGGGGAGAGCAAGACTAGAAAAAAGTCAAATATACTACGGTCCAATACTCAATGGTTCTCGAGATATACCCCCTTGAAATTTTTATTCTGCTCCCTTTCTTGGGCAGTATAATTACTTTAATTTTAATATATCTGTGGCGTTTTGAAAGAAATTGAGTTATCGCTGGGAAAAGATTGTGCCTGAAGCCCTCTTTCACATGTTTTTACTTAGAATTCAAAATACTTATTAGTTTTTGAATTATATGCCATTTAAATTTACTACATTTAACTCTATTTTCTCGGAATAACCTCACAACTACAAATTTCGCTCCAAGTCCCCTGTAAAACCTCATAATTCCACCAAAAACAACCGGTTTATTATTGCCAATAAATATAGGGTGTCCCACCTTGTGGCGCTTAGGCGCCTGGCGATTAATTTTAATTCATCAAGCAATTGAAATACAATCAAATTTTGAGTCAATTATACGGAATATAGAAAAGATGTCTCAAAATTTTAACTCGCGTTTTCTCGATACCACAAAAACTGGAGTTATGTAGTTCTTCCGAAACGCCACAAATTTTCACTAACAGGAAATAGAAAAAAATCCGTGCTTATGGGAATCGAACCCAGGTTAACCGTTACCCGTTAACATAATACTTTAACAATGAGGAAGAGTCACATCATTAAAAAAAAAATTATGGAATTTCCTTTTTACAGAAATATTTTTCCGATTTTTTTGACCCCGTAAAAAATATTAAAGTTTGATTTTTTCTCTTCTTTCGTGATACATTTTTTTAAAGATGTGCCTTCTTCACTAAACATCTAATAATATTTTCTCTATCAATTCTAATCGGTTTTCAGCAATTTAAAAATCAGTGCGTTGTCCTCATTGTCAAACAATTGTAATTTCATTTTTTAACAATCATTTTGATCATTATTTATTAAGTAAAGGTGAACATTGTGAAAGTCTTGCACAAGCCCTCTGCGAGGTCAATGTCAAACCAATAAGCATTAACTACACTCGCCCGCCACACGATGGAGTGTTATACTGACGCGTCGGTTTCAAATTTAAATTTAAAATCTCCGCAGGTAACATGCTCACACGCGTCGCGACTCTATTGCATTTTAAATCACCGCCCAAACGGAAAGATATTAGCTTACAATTTATTCTAAATCGATGAATGAAAACGAACGCAAGTAATGCCATTATCTAACTGACAATAAATTTCAGGCCGCGCGCATCTTTGAAGCGAACGCTACGTGCAGCTCATCTAGCATTACGTCTTCGGGTTGAATTTCTTTCGCGTTTGCGTCTGCCGTGTCTCCTCCTCGGGTCCTCGGATATCTGCTGCCTCTGCGCGCTATTAGATTTCATCGCCTTCATCTTCTGCTTTATGGCGTCTTAATGATGATGAAAACGAAGTGAAATGAAATTATTCAGATAGCATCGATGAAACGTGCAACATGAACCCACCATGAACTTTTGTTTATTACCCCCTTTAAATTGTAATAAATTATTATTATGTGGAATTCGCGAATTCGGGAGTGTGAAGAAAGTGAATTTTGGCACCGTCACTGC
The DNA here is from genome assembly GCA_030264215.1 of Geostiba sp. GC000077. Classification (NCBI taxonomy): domain Eukaryota; kingdom Metazoa; phylum Arthropoda; class Insecta; order Coleoptera; family Staphylinidae; genus Geostiba; species Geostiba sp. GC000077. The sequence goes on along the minus strand of JARJDQ010000640.1, from coordinate 3,245 downwards.
TGAAGCGCCGCACAAATGATGTCTGCGTCTTTATCATTCTCAGATAAATAGGGTTATAAGGTATAAGTCCCCAAATCGGGCCAAATCTAGAGCTCTAAAGTCTAGACGCAATCTCTTTTACATTTGTATAGGCTTTGTGCGCCGCCCCGGCGACAATGGTTAATATAACACGTCCATGAAATCATGGAAGCAATGTTCTCCCCTGATGTTGTTGGCTTGAGGACGAATTAAATATTTCATGCATAAGTCACTGGGGTACAAAATTAAAATAAAAAGTTTCGCTTTTCTGGACTTGCAAAAACGTATAGACAGAAACTTGGCAAGCTTTTATATTAAATGTATTTTTCATGAAGTTTTTGCAACTTGCCAACTTTAAAAACACGCTGTATAATTAAAGAGCTTGGTGCGCGTATTAATCCCAAATCCCAACCAATTAGTAAACGTTTACTTAGACATTTACTATTGCGCCCCCTCTGGGTTTTTGTTGCCATGAAAGCATGATGGCGATTAGCAGGGTCCTGGCGATGGCGCTGCGAATGCAAATATTAAACTAGCATGCAAATTACCTGTTGTACGTTTCACCAATTCCACCCACCACTCTCTGCGCAATAGTGTACCATTTTGAAACGTTCCTATCTCCTGTCTCTTTAGGCTTTTGGCTCCAGAGTTCCAGACTTAATCCGTTTGGGCTGCTGTGAATATGAATTTATGTATCCTGCTTCAACTTGCTATCTGAGGTAGAGAGGTAATGATGGTGATTCAAGTGATTTGTACCTTTCACACGAGTTTGGGAGGCCTAAGTAGTGTAGGGTCTACTTGCACCATCTGTCTTACGGGGTCTGGATGTCAGATTGTTCGGTTTTGCTGAGCCTGGAACTATAAGTCCATAACTATACTGCAGTCTGGAAAGTTTGTATTTTTTTGTCAATTTAGACGAGTGCTTTATAGGTTAGGGAGTGTGCAATGTAGTATTAATAAAGAGCAGACAAAACAGCTTTTATTAAGTGACAAAAAGATTGCCAAGGGAAGAAAAAGCTGTAAAAATGGTGTAAGTGTAGAAGAATTTAATAGTTATCCGTCTGGGTGTTTTTAGCAGCGTGGGCACGACACATAATTCTCGGGGAGTTAAAATGAATTAAAGTAGAGTTTTATCAAGGCTGGGGTGCTGGTTTAGAAGAGTGTGTTTTAAACAAAATCATTAGTTTTTTTGTGGAAGGAGGATTCACCTTCATCCAAGCTATGTATGATTCCAGCGCCAACTTTACCTCATAGACGCTCATAGTGCACGCGTACGCGGTGCGCGTTGGGTAAAGTGCTAGCGCACTAGTACGGGAATGAGGTACTTTTCCCACTCAAATTGATGCCGGAATATGGCACTTTTCGGTCGATCGGCGGAAAAATAACTATTATTTTCCTAAATGATTTTTTCATCAATTTTGCAATCTTTCTGCAGCAAATGTGTTTGCGTTTCGAGTATTTTTTACCCATGGTGTGACCCACTCCTGAGCTCCTGACACAATTATTCCGTTGGATTCCAGGCTACTTTATTTCGCGCTAGAAGTAATATTAATCCACCGCATTTTCGTGGGAAATGCAAAAATTGCGCTCACGTTGACAGCGCACAAAACAAACTCGAGCTAACGAACTAAATGCACGTGGAGATGCACTCTAGGGGACTGAACATGAAAACTATTAACTTCCCGGAATATTTGCCGACCCAGAAACGCGAAAAATGTGGAAAGTGTGCTCGCGCACTCCGCTCGGGCGGCACATAAACTTAATCAAAACGCCATCAACGCGCGCAGATTTCTTCATGGGAGGGAAATTAATTTTACTCCTACCTCCTAGGTATATACCTGCAGTTTTCATATAAATAACGTAATTTCGCTTTAAATGCGATTTAAATTTAAATGTTTTGCTGCATAATTTATGCTCAATTGCAAGCGAAACGAATTCTAATTTGTTTATTTATATTAAGAGCTGTGCAAAATTGAATCGGCGACCGAGGACGACATGGTTGGGATGCGTCCAGCATCCATAGCCGATGTAGTAGCAAAATCGTAAGGTAAACAATAAATCGAATCGATTTGACGCTCTATTAACCCCGTCGACGACATGAACGACTCTACATCCAAGGATCCAAGGATGATAAATCATCTTGAAAAGTGCTCAAGCAATAACGAAGCACAGAGAGTCAAGAATTGTTCAAATTGTAAAGCAAATAATTGCTGCTAAAGGTACAAAAACGATGGGGGAGATAATCAAACAATATGTAGACAAGATGTGGGCATTATCTATTAATGACGCTTACAATAACAATGGAAATAAATTTTGCTGCCTTTCAGACACCGAGACAGCGAGATAAAAGCGAAACATATTCGATACATAAATTCATATCAATTGATTCGCGCGATCGTAATTTCGTAATTATACCATTATATATTAAAAATAAATCATATGTTTTACAATTGCAGCCCACACTCTTTAAACGGACATATTTCGTGTTCACAATGCTGGCATTTTTACGCAATTGTAATTTATTGTTTATATATACAAAAGTATACAGTGTTTCACTTTCTGTGAATCCCACAATAGCATCTACACTCGATGTCTTACTATAGTGTTTGCAGGACCCAGTAGCTTTTGCATCTATTAAGGCTCGTTATTTGTTGAACTTGCAATCTGCGACTATTATCGCTGATACGTGCGCGTATTTCACCTATTCAAGCCATTTTGCGCATGCTGCGAGCGAATTTATGCAACATCAGTGTGTGGGGGCGCGCAGTAATTCATTATTTTGATACGGCAAAGTTTCGGAGAGTGTGCTATCTGGATCGGCGATCGTTTGAAACGCGGTTTGCCGCTTCATTAAACAAGGGCGCATAATTCATAATTTGGGCCCAATCGCAGACGACTCAAATGTTAACTTTCATATTTTGTTCTTTTTGGCGGGAGTTTTGACATTGTGCTTTGTTGGAGCGATTATTATCGATTTGCTCAGGACACTCAGGCTTAGTATTCAAATATTAATGCTATGCCTCTACGGTTCATCATGAACAATACCCTCTAATATGTGAAAGTTCTGGCAGCGGTGCCACATACACACACACGCACTCATATTTGCACGGGCCATAGAGTTAATGCCTTTATCTGCTCCCATAGTCGAAAGCAATGTTTTCCAATCAATATGGTGGCTTTGAAAACAGTGCATTTCATATCAATTGAATTGAAAGTATTTTCCACTT
>JARJDQ010000633.1:0-14494 GCA_030264215.1 Geostiba sp. GC000077 | reverse complement strand
CTACTGATAGCTTGAATGGGTTTGAACAAGGGCAATAATGGAAGCGGATAATTGACGCGCAATGCTATTATTTGTACTGTACTTGTGCTTCATGGTTTTCTGCACATATTTTCTATTAATATTTCAACAAATCTCGGCGTCGCAGCGACCAGCGAGGCCACTCGTTGGAGTGATGGTGATGGGAGTGAAGCGAGGACTGCGAGGAGTCGGCGAGCGAGAGACGAGGAGAGGAGGAGAGGAGTCCAACGCAGTCCAACGGCAACGCGTGCACACGGCGCGGCGATGCCAGCACGATGCCAGCGCCGGGCAACGCTGCCTTCTTGCATATCACGCATATCACTTGATAAAACCTTGGTAAATTGGTAAAACCCGTCAAAAAGTATATAGGGTGTTTGAAAATAGTGTCAGAGCGACACGTGGCGATCTTCCACGCATCATACTCAAGAAGAAATCGAAAATTATTTATATTATTTTTTTAATGTTAATCAGCTATTGGGAGTTTTTTGAAGTTTTCAACACTATACAAGAAGCAAATATGCAAGAAGAGTAGATGTGACATCACCGGATCAAACATTCAAAATTACTATTAAACACTGCAATTGTTAACATTGATGTACTCGCATGAAGTTTTGCGTGTGCCTTCTAGGAGTGCTTAAGCTTACAACTACACGCGTAATACATTGATAAATTCAATATTTCCATACCTAAATTTCAAACTTTGAAGACCTCCCTATGAAAAAGAAGAAAGATATATATTTCTTCTTTTTTTCATCATTAAAAAATAACGCCATGTGTGGCTCTGACAATATTTAACAAACACCCTGTATTGTCACCCTATCATTGTCGAATTTGTAAATATCAGATTTCAACCAAGCACGTGCCAGAATTTGAAAAATATTCAAAAAAGCTGCGTTTAATAGCATATAGCTTTTCGCGTTTCCGTACACTGGACGAAAAGTAAAGTTTACAATGTTTACAATGGAAATTGGGAAATTTAGGAAACGCGAAAAGCTATTGGGTTGCAAATTTCCAGCGCGCCGCGCTAAACAGTGTCGCTACTATTTTGCATAAGAATTTAAGAATGCATTGATTTTCTATAAATCACTTGTGATTTAGAGACATAAAATCAATTGGAAAAAAATGCTGTAAACAATGCATAAAATTTCTTAACTTGGGCAAAAATATTTTTCCCTCGCAATTACAAAATATAAGTTTTATAATATCCTAAGATAATATATCGGAATTTGTAAAGGCGCCTTTCTAGCGATTATTCGCTGAAAATCTGCGATTATATTTGAATTTTAGCTTGTGATTTGTCGAAATCTGACATTCAGCCAGAATCACTGCTTTTCTGCGAATATTCGCTAACTGGAAAGGCGCCTTAATTAATGAGCTATTGCCGGACTTCTATTTCTTTGATTGCTTCTCAATGCCAAATATAGATCCGCGAGTTTATTCACTAACCCTGTATACACACAACAAGTAGATTTTCTTTGTTATTTTGCAAACTTTACTTTATTCATTACTTTATTTGTACTGTCAACTTGTTTTCAATTTTAATATGATAAATACAAACCCAAGTTGAATGTTATGAATATGTTCATTCTTTGCTATAATCAATGAAAAAGTTCAACAACACAATGATTCTGTAGCAAATATAACAAGTTTTATCTGTATTCAATATCTACTGCACAAGTAACAAAGTAACATTAAAATACAATATGTACATCATAAGAATCAAATAAGTTAATAAAAATGATATTTGTCAAACTTAGGGTTAAAACAACACAGTTGCAGGCCATAGTTCCACTCTATACATGTCCCTGATGGTCATATAGCATATTATTAACATTAACTATTCTTATAGATAGTAACATAGTGCCTAGATTGATATACAAAAAAAGGACAGGAAAAATGATCAAGTGTTTTAAATATACATGAAAATTTTGGTTAATAAAGTTAATGACTTCTTTGATGATTCAATGAGCAAATAACTCTAGTTTGATGAATATATGGCCAGCAATTTTATAACAAAACAACAGACATGTGTTATCCATTTTCACTCTCACAGAACAGTGGACCAAACAGGCAGTTACCAATGCCACTGTAGCATATCAGAAGGAGAGTCACTAGAAACACTAGGCTGCAGATGGTGCATGGTTTACGCTCCAGGAAGAATCCAATTAAGTATAAGACCATGAACATAACATGTGTATGCATCATGGCTGGATTTATCGGCTTTGGTATCAATAGGACTGGAATGAGCCATTGTAGGCAGTACATAATTTTAAATTCTGTAAAAACAAGAAGAAGATTGTCAGCGTTATTGATATAACGTATTATTGTTAGATTGACTTACCGTTTTCAGTGATTATTGTACTTTTCAACCATTTTAATGATTGTAACTTTGACTGCTTTGACGTTTCTGTCGTTTCTGTGACAGATTACTGATATGAAGATATGACGCCAGGGACGCCACTGAAAAATATTTTCAAGAAGAAGTGAAAGATTAGACCAATTATTCTATAAATAAATGGCATCCGAAGATAAATAAGAGATCTAATTGTTTAATCTTTAATCACACATTTTATTTTTATTTAAATGGGTAAATTCATAATTAAAAATAAAGTAGTGTTGGCCATCCTGTTTTATTTCAACGACGTAGATAGAGTTAACTCTCTCTAACAGAAATCGCCATTTCCCGTAGATTATTCTAATACGCATGCTCTAATAATTTGTTTATTTTGCTTACAGTCGAAATGGGGTAGGAGTTAAAACAAAAAAGACAGCATTCAACTGGAATCGTGGATGTAATTATTTAAGTCACATGGGTTCTGAATGACCAATGAGCGAGCAGTTTTAGTTGGATATGTCAAAACGGCGATGCATTGTGAGGTTATTCTCCTCAGCAGCTCGGCAACGTGCATTTCGTGTTTTACTTTTTTAATTTCATCTTAAACTCTTTGGCAAATCAAGATCAACCAAATCACGCGAAAATGGCACTCCGCGTTCAATTCGAGAACAATAACGAAGTTGGTGTGTTTTCTAAATTAACAAACGCCTATTGCCTGGTGAGCATTGGTGGATCAGAGAACTTCTACAGGTAACACAAAGATTGCACAATGTTGAGCACGTCAACATGCAGAGTATTGCGTTTGTTGCAGCACATTTGAAGGCGAATTAAGCGAAACCATTCCGGTTGTGCACACATCCCTCGCTGGTTGCAGGATAATCGGGCGAATGTGTGTGGGAAACAAGCATGGCCTCCTTGTGCCAAATTCTACCTTTGATACTGAACTGCAACACATTCGAAATGCTCTGCCAGAGAGTGTGAAAGTGCAGAGAATTGAGGAACGTCTCTCAGCACTCGGAAACGTTATTGCTTGCAATGATTATGTTGCTTTGGTGCATCCAGACTTGGATAGGGAGACAGAGGAAATTATTTCCGATGTGCTCAAAGTTGAGGTGTTCAGGCAAACAATTGCAAGCAATGTGCTTGTGGGATCTTATTGTGTGCTTAGCAACCAGGGTGGTTTGGTTCATCCCAACACAACTATTGTGGACCAGGAAGAACTTTCCAGTTTGCTTCAAGTGCCATTAGTTGTAAGTGCATTTCAAGCAAAGTTCACAATTCCTTGAAAATACATTTTAAAATTTTCTAGGCTGGTACTGTAAACAGGGGTAGTGAAGTTGTATCTGCTGGTATGGTGGTAAATGATTGGTGTGCATTTGCTGGCAATGACACTACTTCTACAGAATTGACAGTGATTGAATCTATCTTCAAACTCAGTGAGAATGTACCATCTGCAATTACATCTTCAATGAGGGCCAGTTTAATTGAAAGGTATAGATTTGATAGATTATTTATTGGTTATGAATTACACAATGTTGTGCAATGTATGGTTAAAATATTTAAAATACAGGGTGATTCTTTAATGGCGGAATTCCTCTGGAGGTTTTATAGATGGCAGTAGAAGAAGTACATTGAGCAAAAAAAAGTAGATAAATTGTTCTTCATGGCCGAGTTACAGGGCGTTAAACTTTCTTTGTCAACTTTGTTTCTCATTATTCTTTTCTTTTAATTTAAGGTGTAATTGAAAGATTATTTAATTTGTTAATTACTCCAATTGAAATGATTGATCCACTGGAAATATTGTAGGAGGAATTGCATTTTAAAGTTTTAAAAAAACTTAGTTTCCTGAATTTAAAACTATAGGTTTAAAACTTCTTATTTTACAATTCAATTCCTCCTACGATTTTGATAATGGATCAAAAATTTCATTTGGAATAGATTTAAAATTAGATAATCTTTCAATTACACCATAAATTTAAACAAAATAATAATGAGAAACAATTTGACCAAGTAACTTTAACGTGTATGTATCTCAGCCATGAAGAACAATTTACCTACTTTTTTCTCTAAATGTGTTTCTTTCATAGTCATCTATAAAACCTCCAGAGATAGGTCGCGACTAAGAATCACCCTGGGTGATTAGTTTCTGTAATATGTTCCCGTTCATAAGACTTAACTTCTGGTCACGAGTGTCGGAGCGGTATTGCCATGAAATTGATTTCTTCCTCTTTAAAATAAAACAAACTTGAAGCCCCTATGTTTATTTTTAGTCATGATTTTAAGTTTGAAAGCACTAGAACAAAACTTGGTTTTAAAAGATTTTAAAAGAATAATTACTAAGTTATTATGTCACGAAGATAATCAAAAGAAAGAGTACTTAATGTAATAAGTTGTGATTTTTGTGTTTTTTCAGTATGTCGTAATCAGCAGCGGTTTTTCTTCCGCCGCCCACATACCACCGCAACATCAAATGCAGCAGCAGAACACACGCATATAAAACTTAGCGCACTGTATAAACTGGAATAAAAAGTCCCTAATCTAATCACCGTTTCCTACCCGGTGCCGGTGATTGCGCGCAATGCAGCTAGATGTAGCGCGCTGGTGCGCAGAAAATCAATAATGTCGGGCCTGTGCATAGCCAGTGTGCGCGAGTCCACCACTTCTCCGCAACATATGTTTACAATGTTTTGCTACCTTACTGTTTGATATCATAAATAAAAAGTACGTTTCCATTATAAGTTTCCGTTGTTTATACTTGCCACTACGCTTCCTTCCGCGAGTGTTGGGCCTGCAACCTTGGTGAGCATGATCGGTGCGCGCTAAATCAATAGGACATCATTCGCTAGCTGTTGCCGCTGAAGGCGGACTTACAAGGTACAAACATCATGGCAACATATCCGGGCATGAACCTTTCGGGCGAAGTCCGCGAGAGCATATCGCTCGACGACGACGATCTGAGCGACGTCGAGGATGAGGTTTTCATCCGCGATGGAAAGGCGCGATTTAAAGTAAGTTTGGATTGTTTTGAGGACTACGGATATTCACTTGTTGATTTTTTTGTGTTTGTGTGCCGCTATAGTATTCGGAAGATATTGGCCTGAAAAGGCCGTTGATGGCACCGCGTAGAAAACTAACAAAACCAGACTTTAAGAGTAGATTACGAAATCGTCCTCCTTGCAGGCCTTATTGCAAACCATGCTGCTACTTTTGCGGCGGTCTCCTAGTCATATTGGGTACGTGACATCAGCGACATGATAACTTGATAACAACATCTGTCTTTAGTCATTTGTATCTAATGTACTCCCTGATTGCAGGTCTTATTGTATTAGTAGTTATAATTGTTTCCATGTTTCCATTGCCGATCGACAAGATGAAGAGTTGGATTGTGACGAAATCCAAAGAGAACGCGACTGATGTCCTCCTATTGCCTTGCAGCGAATTGAAGGTAACGAATGTGTGGACGCTCACATTGCCGAAATTAACATCGGAATCATCGATACGCACCGTGGATATCGATAAAGACGGTGTGGAAGATGTGATATTTGGATTTGGCACCGGTGATAGTAGTGCGCTACCCGATGAGATCTTTTGCCCGATGTTCATGGGCGTTGCGAGTCCTTGCGGAGGTGGCGTGATTGCTTTGAATGGTCGCAACGGTGAAGTGATGTGGAAGAAACACCTACCTTACGTAGTGCTGACTGCTTATTGTTCGGTCGATTTGAACGGGGACGGGATTAATGATTGCCTGGTAACCGGAAATAAAGGGGTAAGGAGCGCATTTTAAATCAAAATCAAGTAGAGGTTGTTGCATTGGCTTTTCATTTATAGATGCTACTAACAATAAATTCAAAAGACGGTACCACGATTTGGGATTTTATTAATGACGCTGATAAAGTCAGTGGCTTAAAAATAGACATTTACGCTGGTAATTTTATACCAGACCAGGACAAGGACGACGTTGCAGATATATTGGTAGCACATACTTATAAAGCAGGTAAGTTCTTGGTTCAGCGCCTAGATTTAATGAATTGTAAATCTAAACCAATCTTGGTGTCTTGCAGAAAGTGATTCGGCGGGGCACTTAATCTTAATATCTGGAAAAACTGGGAAGGAAATTACGCGCGTGTCAACACCAAATAATGTAGAAACTTACTATATACCTCAACTTTTGCCTCAGAACGACGGACAATATTTAATATTGCTAGGAACCGGAAGTCCCAGTTCACGTGGAAATTTAACCACCATTTCGTTAGCGAATTTGATGAATGGAACTGCTGTACGTTATTGTATTATATATATATATCTAAGAGTGAAAGTGTGAAAGTATAATAAATTTCTTGGTGTTGCAGATATTTAATACTATATTTGAGCATAATGCCAGTGGTGTCATATCAGCATCAATTCTAGTCGATATCACTGGTGATGGCCAGCTAGACATAATCTCAGCATTATTCAATGCAACTATAGTTGCCATCAACGGTGCAACATTTAAACAAATATGGAACGTTACGGTCAACAATTCAGAGACTTTGAGTTTACCAACGCCTGGCTTTTTCAACGACGACAATGTCACCGATTTTCTAGTCAAGTACCAAACTGGTCCAGGATTTCCAGTTTATTATTACAGTCAGACGTTTGTTATAAACGGTATGAATGGTGAAATTATTAATTCGTCTCATGTTGAGGACAGCGTAGGTTCACAAATGGGTGGGCTTACCTTAAGCACCGAAAAACATGGATATGACTTCTTTTTGTATTGGACAGCGGACTGCAAAAATTTCGAAGGACGAAAGGATAAATTTGCGTTTCTCAACGATGCAACATTGGCGCAATTGAATTACGCTGATTTATGTCGATTGCGATTTAATTCAACTAAAGTCACCAGACTTTATGCGCTAAATCAATACGATCAACCGCCTGGTATAGAAATTTATTCCTCTGATAATATGATTGCTATTGAATACAATAACACCAAAACCCCTCTGGAAGAAGCGATGGAATACTTGAAACATCATCCCGAAGTACAAGTACAAAAAAGTGCCACGTATGAAGAGCAAAATGAAAAGCAAACATTTAGGCCTAATGTACAGCAAAATAACGTGAAGCCGTCAAGCTTTCGGCATAAATACGATGGTCAGGGCTTGATGAAGAATTATGACAAACCGCAATATCGACAAAAACCAAAAGTTCAAGTATATTAAATGTTTACATTACGATTATTAGAATAAATAATTTGAACTTTGTCTTTGTCTTGCAGCAGATTGCAGAGAAATATGACGATTACCAGTTTCCAGAAACATGGGGTTTACAACGTGGTCCTGGCCCCGATGACGAGGATGCTTATTCTTATGATGACGAAGCGCCACGCATTTACAATGACAACAAGGACATGACTGACTTGAATAATCGAGATACCAGGGGAGATGCAACCGATGCCAATCCAACTTACAAGAAGGATCTCGGCAAACATGGCATTTATAGTACCCAGAACATTGAACAATCACGCAAGCGTTTGTTAAGCGACTTGAACAGTTCGCCAACGGAAATTCTGAAGGACACGTATTTCAAAAACCTTGAGCATCAATTGCGTAAATCGCGATTTGAACAGCGCGACCTCAAAGCACACCATGACAAGATGAAGGATAACGATGAAATCCGGAAGGTTATTAACGAGGAAAAACAGCGCGCCAGGAACGTATCCGTTAATCTTTGGGACTTGGAGACGGAGAAGGAAATGGAGGATCGAAAACATGGATACGCACGTGGCAAACGTAACAGCGGGAGTAATATTACACAAACTGGCATCCCACTGATTAATTCGATTGGTAAACTTAATCAATTGCATCCTATATTTGGAATTTCTTAATTTGTGTTTGCAGGAATCTTGGTTAAGACACTGGATCCGACATTGAATGCTGTTGATTTAATTTACCTCACTTATTGGATTCCATCGAAGCCAGGACCAGCGATTTTACTCGAAAAGGACTTTGAATGTATTGACAAAAAGCTTAAAAATGCCAAAAACGCCAAAGGTATAAATTATAAAAATTACACTTCGTATTGCTCAATATTATTAAACATATTGATTACCTTTTTCAGAAGAGATATTAAGCATTGATCAGGGAGAATTGAAACTGCAGTATCAAAAGGAATGTTTAAATGAGCGTGGTGCACTTCAATCACAATTGATGGATCAACAAGCTGATAAACAGCGTGCAACGTATAATATTCCTTATAACAATCAGATATCCGAAGTGAGTTTAGGACAGTTGACTGTATATCGCGTTAGGATCGAGTGCGTCCGTTGTAATATTCAAAACAAGGGCGAACGCTGTGCCAAATTTCTCAATCCAACAAGTACAAATAATGTGTGGTCCGCGTATCTGAATCGACAAGGCGACGGTGTATTTAGAACTGTTTAAATTGTTAATAATTTTTGATTTCAATGAGGACAATCTGTAAGATATTGTGTACAGTGTGCCGTGATGCTATTGGATTACCTATGTATTATTGCAAAATATAAATATTCAATATGAAATTGTGTATTTTTTGAGAACTGCACAAATGGCAAATGAGAGAAATTAGATACAAACAACATGTAGACATTCCTTACGGAATAATTACAAGGAGGGATGACGATTAATGTCATTGTTGGTTGTGATGGTAATTGAGATCGTTGACATAAACAATTTGTCTTAAAGATCCCGCAATGAAGGAATTTATGCAAGAGATTTAAAATATATTATAATTTTGTATTTTTTTATCCATTAATATACAAGGTGAATCCTTAATGGCTGGAATTCATCTGCAGATTTCATCTGTAGAAGAAGTACATGGGCCTGTTATCTTTCTTCACTTATATCTATTATAACTTCGAGTAGGATGTTTCCAACATCAACAAGGTGGTAAATTGTTCTTCATGGCCTAGATACAGTGGAATAAAGTTACAAAAATTTCACTTGGAATAGATAACAAATTAAATAATCTTTTAATTACATTTTACCCAGAAACAAAGTTGACAATTAAACTTTACCGCCCTGTATCTCGCACAATTTACAATTTACCACCTTTTCTTGCTAAATGTGTGTCTTTCATCTTTAAAACTTTCAGAGGAATTCCGTCATTAAAAAATCACCTTGTACCCTTGTAGAACATTCGATATTCGTTTTAAAAAATAGGTATTTGGCAGAACTAATTCCCACATTAAGTTTGAATATGCAAAATGCACAAAATAGGTTTTCAGGTGGAACTAATTCCCACAAAGACGGAGTTTAAATTTTTTAGTTCGTTGATGGCACCTTTTTAACATACTAAAAGTCTAGTCAAATCTGCGTATGTAATATGCGTTTTTTGTTGCACAAAGTTCGCGGAGACGCCGGGAAACGAATGTGAAACTTTGTGCGAAATTTGGATGCGTGACCATGCGGAACCAATTTACATTCGCAACTATCAATGCATTGAACGATCAAATAACCGTTCTGCATCACCCTGACCCAGGAGCTACGAAAATTTGGCAAATACGAGTGATTGTGATACAAGTCATTGGTTTATGAAATTGTTGAATTCATCAAACTTTGTTATAAATTAATAATTTATAGTCATAATCAAAACTTAATCAATTTATCTCTGTGGAACACCGTGAAATAGCGCATCTTAATGCTTAATGCTTCTTAATGCTTTAAGCATACTGCACGGTGATGTGGAAAATGCATATTACCCTGCGAGGCGTATAGTAGTAGACAAAAACACTACATTTCGGCCGTACATTACGTACAGCCAACTTAACTTCTTTTTTATTTGTGATTTATTGTAATCATACAGCAACAAAATATCACAAAGAAAATTCGTTATATACTTACAACTTAGAGGGAATCGTTTACATTATTCTAGACCCAAGAAAACTTCATTTGTTTGCGAGATTTGAATGCGCTATAACTGAGTTAATTTCTTCTTACATCTACGCAAATTTTAACATAGACTCAAAATGTACACTTACACTAATATTAAAATATTCGTTAGTTTTAGGCCTTTAAAATTAAGTACAACAGAGTTGAGGAAAAGAACTGTTTTGACGCGTATTTACTATACATTTCATATTGCACAAAAACACGACAGTGTACAGAATATAGCTGAAGTAAAATGATGCATAGGGACGGGAGAAATGATAACTTAAGTACTAATCACAAAATAATAAGAATAGATTACAAATTTTACAAATATTACACGCGCGATTATTGGAATCAGCGCACATGCATTGATAAGAGTTCTTTATAACTTAATATGTACGATCTAAATCTATAGATATGTACATTATTTTTAAGTGTGGTTCTTCTGAAAACTAAGGACAAACAATAAATTTGAATATCATCTGCTCCACGGTTTGCAATCGGGTTTGGCACATTGAAAAACGACTACAAGAATATGCGCAATCAATTAACATACGACTAGGTATTTAAATCCTATACACTAACGATTAATAAATTCGTTAATTTTATTGTATTTTTTTCTTTCTTCTCTTTAAGTTAATGCCTTAATTGATTATGAAAATCCATTCGAATTGGTTGCCTATAAAATGTTGTACTTGTTCTCTTTAAAAGATAATTTAGAATTTCAGTTGTTGATTTACTTGGAATATGTTTGTAATATGTATGATAATAATGAAATCGCAATACCAATACACCTTGAGAAAACGCAATCCATTCCTCTTGCAAAAGATCCTGATCTAGTTTTATTTGTTTACAGGAGAACCTTTCCATAATAAGTTTCATTTTCTCTCCCAGCTAGCATTGTAAAACCAGGAAGTATCGTCTTTTGATTTGCTCCAACTATTTTCTAAATTATTATCCTGAAAGAAACAAAATTGTATTTATAACATTATAGCATTAACAAAGTACAGGGTCTTCATAAATGTCCGAACACCACGTGATGAAAGTCTGAAATTTTTTTCACGTAGTGTTCGGACCCTGTATATGTTTGTACTTACGGCAAATTGTGAATGTCCCATTGAAGAACTGCTCAAATAATCCATATTAGTATAGTAGGAATAATTATTGTAACAGTTTGCGCTGGCACTGGTCGAGCCTAAAACTGATGGCTGGTTCGTGTTACACCAGCGATGTTGCTCCAGTGGAAAATTATCTATCGAAGCTGGCGACCATATACTGGAATTACCAGCGTTGGAGTATGCGGAGGACACAATCTGAAACAGACATGTAAGAGACACGTTAGCTTTAGAGGTCGTATATAAGCACAGTTAGTTGAGCTCTTGCCCATTTTAAAAACTTACTGGTGGAGACCTGTTCGAACTTGCACTAGCTACCGTTGATTTGGTATAGTTCGGACTCTCCCTCACTTGTGGCGTTGTAGGTACTATCGGCGAACTGGTCGACGAACTGAAAGAGGCAGAGATTGAATTGGAAATCCGGTTTCGACATTCATTCGGAAAATAATCACTTCTTTGTCGTGCCATGATCCTCAACGCACCTGTTGTTCGTATTGTTATTGTTGTTGTTATTAGAGGCGGCGGGCGATGAGGCTTTCGTTATTAGGCTTTTACTTTTGATTCGATTGCTTTTGTCAGCGTTCTGTTGATTATGTTGTTTCTGCTGCTGCCTACACTTTGCCCTCCTGTTCTTGAACCACACCTGAAAAAGTCGCATCATAAGCAAATGCTGTTACAACGCTACAAGGCTGCAAATGCCTGCAGTAAACTGCTGACTGGCTTTGAAATACATTTAAGATTTGCTTGTCCTGACGGCACGTGAAACCCACCAACACGTTATCGTTTTATTCCACCTTTTCCACCAGACACAATCGATATCGACTAAAGAAACCTCATATATTCGCGCAATGTTCGCCCTGCTCTTTTCGATACGATGATACTTTGCACTTTAAAGTTTTCACCTTTTTTTCGAGGCTAGACTCGTGCACGAACTTTATTCTGTTTTAGGAGAACTTTGTATTATGCATTCGCGTTTTACGAACCCTTCCATGAGGTTTCGGACTGGAAACGAGCAACAAACAGGAAGGTAATAAGCACTAAGCACAAGCACACAACGATTGTAGTCGACAAAAGTGAATGTGGTTCGATATGAATGGCATGTTGAGAAATGCGTGCGCTACTTGATCGTGATTTATATACCAGTGGGGTTGTAAGTGCTAGGCACAAATTTGACCGCCCCCTAATTCGCACGACAAAGAGCCGGAGGTGCGACGTGCCTCCGCATCGCGCCGAGAGACTAACAACTTGCCATTCAGCGCGCCTGAAAAAGATCGCTTTCTAATGGTCGTTAGTAATTTATTATGCGATCGCTCCCGTTGTGCCCGCAACATTTCGTACGCGCGGTTTCGTTGAGCTTGTAACACGCACTCACTGCAACTGCAACCCCCGGTGTTGTTATTTTATTGTTGGCACACGTCTTGATGCCCCGTCGCGGCGAGAAGTTCAATGTCAAACGGCCGTAACTACCGGATTGACATGACTTGAAATGCTTGAACCAAAAGTCGGGCTCTTCGGGGCTGATGTGAAGTCAACACGACCTCGTAATTGATGTAATAAAAACAAGGTATTTGGACCACCAACATGAGACTATTACATACACCTACTTTTTATGCATTATGTAAAATAACTTATTCTTAATTTTATTGGTTTTAGGAAGAGTCATCATAAAAATACGAAGTTAAAATCGACACACTTTGTGCTCAAAATTGTTCTTGTTCTGGTTCTGGTCCTGGTTTTAATTCTGATTCTGATTCCGATGTTGTTCGTGTTGGGGGTCTTTGTGAATTGAATTATTATGCAGCAGCATTACCTGTACTCTGGACTCGGGCAAATTAATTTTCAAAGCGACTTCTTCCCTCATGAAAATATCGGGATAACGAGTCTTCGCAAAAAGCGCCTCCAGCACATCCAATTGTGCTCTTGTGAACGTCGTCCTCTCTCTGCGCTGCTTCCTTTGGTTACCTTCAAAAATACAGACAAGACTGGGATTAAGCAAATCTCTTGTTCGCTGCGTACATGCGTTCCATCATCGAATTGAAAAGCACGGCTGTATATAAACGTGCATCCTTCGCGTGCGCGTTAACTTAATTAATGCCCCAAAGGCATTTCAAGAAAATTAATATTCCAAAGTGCTTTGTTTATGCTTCGTCGTTTTGGTTACCCTGTTGTGTGTTGTGATAACCGTTCGAAATGAAATCATGTTGTAAGAACATTCAAATAATACAAATAATAAACAATCATCACTTTGAAGTCGAGTAACCGTTTGAAATATTTTCGTTGCTAGTCGACAGCATTGTGAAGATGGCAAATTCACAACTTTAGCAACGGTCGATTAGACCAGAATGTGAACGTTGTTCTATCACTGAAGCTGCTAGGCTCCCAGGATTGAAAGCGAGCGTATAAAAATATTTTAAAAATCACAAGGCACACACACTCACAGCAAAGATGATGGTTGAATGGTGAATATTTACCTCCAGGGTAACCCATTGTGCCGTGCAAAGAGTCGACGGGGAGTCCGTGCAATCCTAATCCGGGTACTGGATAAGGAGCCGATTTGAGATAGGCCATACCTGCCGACGATCCGCTGCCACATGATGCGCCGAAGCCCGTGAAGGACAACTCGCTCTCCGGGTTGCAACTGAAAAGCCAACAAACAACATAGACAATGCTCACATTACGCACGAAATGTGTCAAAACTTTTCACCGGCGAAGCGCGCAACATGCGCTTCCAAGCATAATAATGATGAAAAATATTGTTTTTCTACAAATGCATTAAAAAGAGTGCAATTGCGCACGCATAATCGTGAATTGTTTCATTTTTAAGCAGTGCCTGAAGAATCAATGCACATCAAATGCAAATCCTTGTTTTTCACGTGTGAAAAAACGGGGCTCCATTTGATTTGCATGCAATTTGGATTTTCCAAAGCCAACTAGAATTTTATCACGCATTGTGTTCACACATTGTTTGTGTGCATTTATTTCTTTTCCAAAATACTGGAACGAAGTTATTTATTTTCCACAGCACTCTGAAAAATGTCATGGTATCTGTGCGCATTTGTAGCAAAAATGTTGTTTGATCTAGTCCATGCTATTTTATTCCTCGCTAATTCTAACAGGAACAAAATACGCTATACCGGGTG